>PVJX010012238.1:0-50963 GCA_004027295.1 Dolichotis patagonum
CTGTAATTCTTTCACTCTATGCATGGCTTTATACTATTCTGTTATGTTTGATATTGTTGTATTTGAAACTATGCTCAACTATAGAAGAGTAAGTGATATGGTGATAGCTACTGTTGATGTCCGGTTGTCTTAATGTAAAGTACTGTGTTGCCTATGTTGTCCTGTTCTGATCTTCTCTGTACTGCCCTCTTTTGTTTTATTCTCTTTAAAATAAAAAAATTTTTTAAAAAATTAAATTTTTTCTGAGTATTTAAATCACTCAAATAGCAAAAAAGTATGTAACAGGATTCCTGGAAAAATGTGCATCACTTAAAATGTAGAAAATTACTAATATAAAACATTTTTATTATGTTAGTTAGCAAGACTATACTCTTCAATAAGCCTTTATATGGACAGAATGTTACATACTACTATAACCTTAAATTTAACAAAACAAAAGGAAAGGAAATATCTAGCAACTGAAACAAAGATAATAGAATTTCTAGCTATATTTATGCTTACAGTGTTGAATTTGTAAAGATAAAAATATAATAATACATAATACTACTATTTGTACTTAAACCTGATAGTGTATTCCAGGCTAGTATCTCAACCAGAGCTGTGCCTTAGGAAGATGTGCAGGTATTGAACACTGTACAAGTGCCAACACCCAGTGATCACTTATAGACAGTATGGTCCCATAGAGCAAACAGACTTTTTTCTATACCACTCAGTGGGTACAACTCACAATAATACAGTGCAACCTACAAGATAGAGAATTAAGCACTAAAAGAATATGAAGCCTTAAAGATACAAAGTAAGCCACTAAATGAACACTGATTAATCATATGTCAAATAAAAACCAGCACTCTTCAGTTTGGTAGGCAAAAGTAGACTTGTACTAAGCAACTAATGCCTACACTGCACTGTGAGCATGCTCTAGACACTGAGAGAGTCCCTTCCTTTTTCATAATTCTCTTCCCTTCTTTTGAATAACAGAGTCCTATTACATATTTGGCATTTTAGAGTAAATACAGTGTTTTAAAGTTAGATGTATTTCATGATAGTAAGAAATTATTTGGCATTTTTAGCAGGGTGATAACATCATATTTGCAAACATGTAAAAAATTTAAAAATGTATTATACCCACAATATGTAGAACTACAAATGGAATATCTGGGACTTGCTTTAATACATAATCTTAAATAGGAAAGAGCTAGACAAAGTTTACATAGAATAAGAATGGCTGTTTATTTGTAGTTGTTGAAGGATAATAGGTTTATTACATTTTCCCACTACTTTTATATGTTTAAATTTTTCATTCATGTATTCACTTGCTCAGATCAGAAATAGTATACTCAGTGTACCTACAACAAAGTCATCTTGATGAAAACAGAGAATAGACAGGACTATCACAAGGCAAGGACCAAATATTCATGTTTAACCATATGGGTAAGAGCTTATTTGTTCACAGAATAACTGGTAATCACTGAAATCTTTGAATACATGAACCAAGGTGATTCTAAGATGTTCTTATTTATGAAAATTGCTAAGGAACAGCCGAAGCAACAGAACCAAGAAGTGCCTTTTATAAAATACTATATATAACAAGTAAAATCATATCAAAACATATATATTCTAAGAACTCTATCTTAGCTGGAATAATATTAGCCACTAATAATCACTGATGTGATATCCTGGTAAAAATTAGTTCAAATTGTTACTATTTCTAGGAACAGAAATGATTTCAAAAGTATTTATAATGATGTAGAAAAATAATGGTAATAATTAAAATACAGAATGGGAGTAGCGGCACATACCCACAATCCCAGCACTTGGAAAGCTCAGGCAGGAGGATGACACATTAGAGCCAGCCTGGACTACACAGCAAAGTGCTGCCTTATAAAATAAAACATAAACTGTTTAGGAGAAGTTCTAGACATGTATAAGCCTCTATATGTATACCTATCCTTTCTGCATTAGAGGGAAAAACAAAACAAAATAGAATACTAAAAAAATAAGCAACAAAAAAGACAAATAAATAACAATAGCAAAGAGTCCAAAACAGTGATGATACAGGCCTTCAAAACAAGGTGGTAGGAACAGAACTAAGGTTGATATTTTATATAGTGATCTTCAAGAGTTCCTCAGGTCACCTAACAGAAACATGCAAAATCGTCCCAATCCTATGAATATGAACTGCTTTGTTCTATGAACTTATGGAATTTGTAGCACAATCATCTTAGCTATCCTAAGTGTGTTTATACAAATATAGATTTTTTTTCTTTTCCCTTCCTTTTTCCTTTGACTCTTTTCCTCTGAGATATTATTTTTTCCTCTTTGAGCAGATTCTTACCCTTTCACTGTATTTATTGAGGATTTTGTATGTTATGTACTCTTATCATTTCTTACACTAGGGATACAATACCATATTTACACATGTGAGTTTGATTTATTTCACTTATGAGTATGGTCTCAAATTCCATCCACTTATAAATATCTCAATGTGATCATTCTTTATAAGTGAGTAGTACTCCATTATATAAAAATACCACATGTTTTTTATCCATTCCTCAGTTGATAGGCTTTTAGATTGTTTCCAAAATCTGGCTATTAGGAATTGTGCTGCTATAAACATGGATGCACATATATCACTGTGATATGATGTTTTGAATTCTTCTGCGAATATGCCCAGAAGTAGAATACCTGGGTCAAATGGGAATCGAATATATTATGTGTGATGAAATGAACAGCTACTTTGAAGAAAAACAGACATCATAGTATCCATTGCTGGTTCCGTATCGTCATGCTGTAAAATCCCGTAATGCTTCTATTCTGTGTTTAGAGTGATTTTAGTCTGTTTTATATTGTTTAATTTCAACATACATGAAGGTATGGACAGCTATTTTGAAGAGAACAAGAGACATTATGGCAGCCATTGTTGATTTCTCTATTGTCTGGTTTTGAAGGCCCAAAGTGCCTTCATCATCCTGTTCTGATCAGTTTAATACTATTTTGCTTTGTATGAATTCATTGTGTGTGAAAATATAGACAATTATTTAGAAGAAAACAAGAGACATTATGGTAGCCACTGTAGATCTCTTGTTGTCTTACTTTGAAATCTGTGTCACTTACATTGTTTTTTTCTGATCGGCTTTGTTCTGTTTTGTAATGTTCAGTTTTACCCTTTTTAAAATTTAAAAAAAAAAAAAAAAACCAAAATAATAATTAAAATCCAAAGAGAAGTGGTAGGAAGGCATCTTTCCCAAGGATAGCTGAAAATGTGTAAAAAGGTTATAAAAGTGAAGTGATATAACTTGAAAAAAGAGTGATACATTATTTCTACATAGTAGATATGGAAATCGTCATCACCAGCCTGTAAACAGGTAGATGCCTACTTCACACCACTATGGTTCCTCTGCTGTTATCTTTCCATCAGAAATTTTATATCTCCAAAATGTTTCAGGCTTTATCATTTCTAAGAAGTTCATTTCTAATAATATGGCATTTTTTTCACTGCATCTATAGTCCCAAAACTAGTTTTCTCTCAGTGAAATAGCAAATAAACTTTTTACTTGCCACTGTGTCACAGAAAAAGATAAGGCTCAGTGATTTTTTTTTTGTGGCTCCTATTTGTCATGTTAAGCTCTTTTTAGTCTACTTTAAATTAGTTATAACTATATCTTATGCCACTTGAAAAAAATCCAAAAGAGAAAAGTGAAAGCTACTGAAATA
Organism: Dolichotis patagonum; assembly: GCA_004027295.1. NCBI lineage: Eukaryota > Metazoa > Chordata > Mammalia > Rodentia > Caviidae > Dolichotis > Dolichotis patagonum. The sequence continues at coordinate 3,715 of PVJX010012238.1, forward strand.
GCAACATTTCATGTTTCTTCCAAAGTACACTATTCATGCAAACATTTCAAAAGGTACTGAGTAATTACTATGAAGGAAGGGATCTGCAATGTATTGGGAAAAAATAGGATAAAACAAATAATAGAGACTGTAGCACTTGGCAAAGCAAGTGGTAAGTAATAAATCTTAGGCTGAGGGTACAGCTTGGCGGTAGAGCACAACCTCCGCATGTGCAAGTCTTAGATTCTATCCCAGCACCAGTGGGGGTGGGAGGAAGAGGAAGGGTGGACAGATGAACTGAAATACTACAACCAGCTAAAAGTATACGTTGCATAAAATTTATTAGTGTTTCTTAGTGTCATTATTTATTCATTCACCCAACAAATAAGTATTGAACACTGAGAACACCGAGAATTAACTCTTGGGAATAATGGGGGAAAAATACTAAATTTCAGCCTTCTAGTAATGTAGAAATAATAAAATATTTCCAGGCAAACCTGTGTTGATCTTTAGTTATAAAAAGTTGAGAAAAGGACAAAGCTAAGTATCATGAAACCAAAAGACCACAGTGAATCCAAGGCCACCCTGAATTACATAGCAAAACCCTGTCTCAAAAAACAAAACAAAAAAAATTATGACTTAATTATATGTTAATTTATAACTTTTCCTCTTCTCCACTCATCCATTTACAGTTGGACCAGTCCCTTACCACTACTAATCAGTCTAAGAATAAATGAATAGCTATGCTTCTTTGTAAAAACTAACACATTATTTATCTTTATTCAAAAGTGTTTGTCACTTAGTAAGCTGTTCTGTTAAATTAGTTGAAATAAAAGGTGAAAGAAATCAATGGAAAAAGGATTTAGCATGATCTGGGAAGGAGAGGAGAGTTATAAGAAATTAGGAGTATTTATATTTTGCCAATTATAACAAATAATCAAATGGCACATCTATAACAGAAGGGAGATCAAATGATTGAGTTAGGTGTCACTACCCCAAGCTGACAAACATATTTCTCCAACTCTCCTACAGCACACTTTACTTTCATTCTCAGTTAGCAAAGGTGAAAATGTGTTCGGAGATTGTTACAGTTTGGATCTTTAATGATCCCCAGTGGCCCCTGTGTTGAAAGCTTAATCCCCAGGACCTGGCACTCATCAAGGGCACCGCCTTAAATGATACCCTGGGACTGCAGTGCTCCCCAATTCCTCTTGACCGCCACAGGCAGAGGGCTTGCTCCACAGGCTGCCTGTCCTGCAGTGGACTGCGCTGCACAGCACCGACGCAACAGGGACCCTGAGCCACAATCAACCTCTCTTCCCTTTAAGTTGATTACCCTTAGATATTTTTCACAATAGCCGAAAGCTAAATAAAACAGATTTTCTTTTTGAGAATGAGGATCAAATTCATACTCTTACATATGCTAAGTAAGCACTGTCCCATGAAGCTACACATTGCCTGTTAAATGGAGATTTCTGAAACAAATAAAAAGTATATTTCTGCAGATTAAAAACTGCAAAATTAATTTACATAAAGTGTATTTTAGAAATTTTATGTTCATTCAATGCTCTCAGCATACTGAAAAAGGAACAATCTTCAGGTAGACTAGAGGATAAAGACTTCAGAGTTATATTGCACTGCATAGTGACTACAACTGACAATAATGTAGAATGTATTTCAAAATTGCTAAAATATATTTTTAATATTCTCACCACCAAAGAAATGATAGCTATGTTAGTTTGAGTGAATATTTCCATACTGCATACACATACTGAAACATCACATTGTACCCCATAAATATATAAAATTATTTGTCAATTAAAAATTAATGTAAAAAGAAATTTTCAAAAATGCAAGCTAAATAATTTGTACTAATAGAACAGTGCATGGCATTGTTGATCTGGCATTGCCAATTTCATTCTTTTAGCAATTTCTACTATGAACAAGAAGAAAAACTTTTTTCCTTAAAAAAAAAAAGAACTTTTATTACACTTACTAAAATTCATATGAATTTCAAAAAGGGATATTAGAACATTTGTTTCCATATTCCTAGTATTTTGGCAGCTATGATGTTCAGCTGCTATTCTTTTATTAAAATTAATGGGAAAATTTTCTTCAGGTGTAGACATCCACGTGACTCTTTCCCTTTAGGCTTAAGCAAAGACAAAGCCACATACATGAAGAACTCCATATTAGAAAGTTATTCTATCACAGCTGTGACATGATGCTTTTCCTTCCAAAGGGAACAGATACTGTGAAACCTTCAAGTGGCAAGTGAATACCTTTTTTAAAAATCAATATGAATGCTTTAGCATTTTTAAAGATAAGAATGTAACTCATCCACCTTCAATTTTACATTTTCCATAAGAAGAATTCTTTCATGCACTTTTAAAACAAATATCTAGTTAAGTATCTCACAAAGCAGGAGGTAATCCACAATTTCTAGTTGAAGAAAATTAGTCAGCAGTGACATAATCATACTTCACATTTCTAACTATAGAAACAAAAATATGACTATCATTTTTTGCATTATTACTATTCATTATATTTAATCGGTAATAATTAAACTTTGAAGCTTATACTAGAATTACAATAATAAATTAAAGATAACAAAATCTATAAATAATGTTCTCTGTATCATTTCTTCCCTCTTTATCAGTGTAACCTTTACATAAGCTATGGCTGAAGGACAAGTGTAGCATTACATTGTATCTTTAAGTTATAAATACTATAATTTTATTAAAGTATTAATTTAATGTCATCTCTCCTACTCATATTTTAAAACAGATAAACAAAAAGCAAGACATTAAATAACTTATGCTAAAACACTTCAAAGCAAACCAGGCACTTACAAATAGCAACATGATTTCCAACCAAAACTGTGCAATTATTCAACTTTTACAATATTTTACTCTCACATTTACAAACCAGTCTTGAAAATTTGTTAATTTGAACCCCACAACAAATTGTGAAGAAAAAGTGAAGTTATATTTTTATTTTCCTCATTTTGAAAATGAAAATACAGAATAAAAGTGACCTGTCCTGAACTGAACTTTTCAGTTCCTCTGACTTCTAGTACAATGGTCTTGCCTGGTCCCTTGGAATTCCTATATAATAATATTTTGGATCAGTAGACACAAGAGAGAACTTCAAAAAAACTTTCATAAATTCCGAAGAATACTCAAACTTTGAAGGAACCCACTCTGTATGTGCTAACATTTGTAAGTCAGGATTAGTCAGTATCTGTGTGTCTAATCTGTAGTTTGGAGTTGTGAACAAACACTTCAATCAGTAAGACAAAATGAGCAAGAGACCAACTCACATTCTATGTCTATGAAAAATCGCTATTTTGATTACATGTGTTTACTGAGTTAAAAAAATTAGTATGACAAATCAAAAAGCAAAAAAGAAATGTAGGTAAATGTTGATGAGTACAAATTGAATGTTCAAAGTTATAAATGTGGAAATATTGATTCATATGGCATCATTTCATCACACACTACATAAGGAAGATTTCAGGTGACTCAGATAAATTTGGAGAGAAGGGATTTCCCAACCACTACTCCCCACACTTCAAAATGTAAAACAAAAGTATCAGGTAAAACCATGTTGCAACATTACCTCAGAAATATCCTACTATATTTCTAAAATATAAGACATAACTAGTGCATAATTTGCATATCTATCTAAAACCTAAAGAAGTAACAACAGTATTACATTTTTTCAGTAACATAAAAAGCTCAAAATGTATATATCATGAATACTCTATGATTTAATATATTATCTAGGTGGTTTATCATCAAAAATATATAATATCCAGTAGAAACTCTAGAAGACAATAGCTGTTAAAAATTGATAATACATATTTGTTAGTTTCTGAGGCCAAAGGAGATTGAAAGATGCAATAGTCAAAAAGAAACCCGTATTCAACAAAACTTTCTCTTTCAATAATTCTAGTAAGTTGGCACTTACCACAACTCTTTTGAGATTTAGACATCTAATTAGGAACTGCATTCTTAGTACTAGTTAATACATGTAAAATATATGCATGCTGAACATATTAAAGTACAAAAGTTTTCTGGGAGCTTTTTTCCATGGAAAAACTAAAGAAAATGCAACACTGTTCAAGTGGATCACTACCATCTGTCAGCATTTTATCTAAAGTAAAAATGATTCAAAGAAGGGAAATATTAAGATCATGTTTCCCAAGGCCTAAATGATTTCAGGTAGTCTAATTCTAAAAGCACCACTGTGTCTATTATGCGTGTGTTATTTTTTTCTATTCCTGATTCTTAATACAAAAAGCAGTCAAAGAAAATGGTCACTCATATATTAAGTAGTATTCAAATTTCAGAGAAACAAAACCTCATTTCTTAGTCTTTGCTTCTCTTACTTTTCAAAATATGTACCAACAGGACATGAGTGAGTGTCATTAAATATTTTTGAAGACTGGGTAAAAATAAAAAGCTGATATTAATCGCACAAATAATCACATAACCAATCACCTTTTAGAAACTTAAAAGTTACAATGTCGTCATTCCCACCAATTACAGTGAAACAGAAAGTCAAGGATTCCTAAACTGGCACTAAGTTTCCTAGACTGTTAGGAATTCTCTCACCAAATGATATAGAAAAATAACTTTCAATAAAAATGATGATTAAAAATTAAAATATCTCTTTGAGAAAACTTATGACACAGAACAATGTTACAAAAACGAAAGTTAAGAATCTATACATTTGAATGAGAATCTCATAATACAATTGCTACATGCACACATGCACACGGGAACATGCATGATATACAAATAATACATGCCTTGAATTCCACTAGACATTAGATTTCAGGAAAAGTTTTTCACTTATTTATGTTTATGACGGGTGGGGGAAATAAAGACAAAGCTATTTGCATTCTTAGCTGTTTTCATTTTCTAAAAATCTTGGAAATCATAAAAAATTGCATATATATATGCATATATATATATATATATATAATATATATATCTGTATCAGTACTAAACGTAGAGAAACTTTAGCCAACAGTCACCATTCCCACATTATATCTACTATAGTGAAAGGCAAGTTTACAAATGTGGATTTTCCTAGAAGTATATACACAAATGTTTCAGAAACATTGACTCAAGTGGCCACTGTCTAAAAAGTATCAAAACAAAAAGAGAAAAAATATTCAAGAGAAGAAGTTTAGTTCCTGAAATATAGTGCTTTATTCAGCTTTCTACCCTTTGTGCCTCATACATACTATGTGTTCATCAAATGTATGTTTGCTGTCCCAGAGGATGGAGGAAGATAGTAGCATTTCCAAACAATATGCCAAGTAGAGTGGTAACTACAAGGTTACTTATTCATTTTCACTTTAGGATCTAACATAATATATGAGCCCACAGATACATTTGATACCTGATTTTGGGGTGGGGTGATAGTTTCAGAAGTTAATACCAAATAATAAATCTTACTGATTATATTTATATGGATTTAAAATTTTATTTAAGTATAAGAAGCCTGTGTAATATTAATTTTTTAAAGAAAAGTTTCAGTACATTTAAGTACATGAAAGAAACTGAAATGCTGCCAAAGCAAATTCCCTGGGCCAGTATAATGAGTAACATAAATGGTTTACAATTAGTATCATCTATTTTTTAAATAATGATAATAAAGTACTTTAATTGTAACCTGTGATGTTAACAATTAATTTATATCCCAAATTAATCATTTAAACACAGGACAAAGATAAATTTAATTTAGTTCCTAGAAAAATTTTGTAACTAATAAAGTACAAACAACAGATTTCATTCATATTATTAGTTCTTTTAGTATTTTTTCATTTGCACTTACCATTGTTCCTATTCAGAATCTCATTATTTCTCTTAAATGTGGAAATTCAGTGATCTTCTCTATCGTGATCAATGATTTCCATCCTATACTGTTATAATAGGCCTAACTAGTTTTCCTGACCTCACTCCCATGGTTTGACTATGAGACTCACCAGGGGTTTGCTTGCAAAACATCATTTCCCCCTCATTAAATACCTGCTGTGCAATTTTCTTTTTGCTGCACTATGCTTAAATCATATAAATTGGTTGGGGTCAAACCCTCTTCTCAAGTCTAAACTGGCAATGTAACCAAAGCGTGGCCATTTGTAATACTAGATAACATTCTGCCACATTAACAAGTTGAAAACTCACATGATACAAAAATGTTCATGTCGGTGCTCTGTTTAGAACTACTGAGAAAGGAGTACCATTTTTTATAAAGCAACTAGGATGGTAGAATGGAAGCTTAGCTGTAAGAGTGATCCATGTAGACACGGTCTGCTTAGAACCCCGCCAAAATACCAGAAAGTAGAGATAAGAAAGCACTTAACTCAATCATGTCTTTAATTCACTACCAGAGCCAATTTTGCCTGCTGTCAACCACCCTTAAGATTTCAGTTAGGTGACCTAATGTCTTTCCTTTATGTTTAAGGGCTTGTGAATTGAGTTTGTATTACATGCAACCTGAAGAGGCCTGAATGACAGAGCCTTCATGGGATACTCATCACCAAAAATATAAATGCCCCAAGGCATAATTTTTCACTTAAGAACACACATGAATTACATGAAATCTGCCCAGCATCCCAACCTGACTACTCAAAACTACTCCTATATATGGGTATATTCTAAATCAAATTTTATTTTCTAGACATTTCCCTATCTTCCTGTATTAATATATTTGTTTACAATGCTTCCTTCTGCTTTAATATACTCTCATTTCATCAATTCTAGCAAAATCTCATATTCTCTTTAATCACCTCAGAACTTACTAAATAAGAATTGAACTATTTTGTGTGTTTCTTTAGTGAAAGTCAAACACCTTCTCTTTGAAAAGGCAGATAGATAGCAATGAAATTTTTAGGCTGGAAAAGGCAATCTGAACAAAAAACAAGTGACACCTGGTAACTCCAAAGACAGAAGAGCACTGTTAGAAATATACAGTAAAACCTTGGTTTGAGAGTATAATTATTTCTGGAAATATGCTTCTCATCCAAAGCACTATATAACAAAGCAAATTTCCCAATAGGAAATAATGGAAACTCAAGATGATTTGTTTTACAACCCAAAAATATTCATGCAAAAATGATTATAATCCAGTAGTATAATAAAAAAATGAAGAAAATACAAAATAAAGCATAATGAAAATTAAACAATTTAGCCTGCACTTGCCTTATGGAGACAAAATACAAGAAGGTTATTGTGTAAAATGGCTTTCACTATCACTAATGGAATCATTGCTATCTACCGGCTCAATGGAATCTTTTTCTTTCTATGCAACCTTAACAAACAACCTATCCAATGACATTTGCTTTAGCTTCCTTTTGAGAATTTTGCAGATATGTGATGCTTCACTGTTGATAAGTCGATTTATTGCTCACATTGCTATAGCCTTATCAAGTGGTACTTTTCTCTAAAATTTTGCACTATTTTCCAATTTTACACATCTCCCTAATCTCATCTAAAGTGAGGGAGTCATCTGCCTTTCTCTACTGCTCTTCTATAGACAAGATCTACTCCCTAACCTTTTGCTGTTTCTCACAGTGCAGATCTATCAGCTCCTTGGTGATCAGCATCTGATCACGTTCCTCTTGAATGTCAGCCTCATTACCTCCCATCTCCTGGTCTTCCCAAAAGACACAACCGGATCAGCACTTGGATGACAGTTCCTGTTATGTTCAAGAACTCAATCAGGCCATAGTTTTCTCCAAGCAAAGCTGAGAGTTTTTTAGTGACCTTATAACCAGGCTTTATCAATGATGTTGAAGCAGTTCAGGATACGGAAATGACATTTTCAGATCTGTCAGAGGGTAAGGTTTGTTCCTCTGTTCACCTCAGAACATTGCTGAAATAGAACCTTGATGTAAATAAAGCTTTTAAACCTCAAAATTGCCTGCTGATCCATGGGCTGGTGGATTGGAGTGGTGTTCAGAGGGAAAAACTTAACCTTAATGAACTCAAATTCCTCTTGAAAGTCATCCTCAAAGCCTGGAGAATGACCAGGAGCATTATCCATAATAAGCAAAGCTCTGAACAAAAGATTATTCTATAAAAGTTATTTCTTCACTGCAGAACTGAAAACTTCATTGATCAAAACACAAAGAATAAGACACAAGGAACAAGACACAAGCAATCCAATGCTTGGTGTTAGACCAGCACATAACATTCAACTGGCTCTTCTACACCTCAAATTTTTTAAGGCTCATGGATTTTGGTATAATACATGAACAAGGGCTTGACTTTGAAATACCAATTTACATTAACACAAAACAAGAGAGTGAGATGGTCTTTCATGGGCTTGTGACCAGCACTGTATTCTCTTTTCTATAAGATGGGTTATCTTTGGCAACTTTCTCCAAAAAAGCCCCATCTGATCATGGTGAAAATCTTTCTTCTATAGGTAACACTCAGGAACCATAAGCTCTGGAAGTCCGTAGTGAACACCTCAGCTACCTTAGTGTCTGAACTTGCAACATGCCTCACAACGTTATGGATGCCACTTCTCCTTTTAAAGTTCTCACGTCATCCCTGCTTGCCTTGAAACTGTCTTCATTTTTTTGTTGACATATTGTCAGTTTACTTACTTACAAGTATAAGGCCTTTGCTTTCTCATAAAGTTCTCAAGCACAGTATCACCTACAAGTTGCTTCTGTTTTATCCACATGAGAAACAACTTTTCTCTATCTTCCAGAACACATGGCCATTGTTTTGATATTCTCTTGACTCTTTTTGCTACATTTTCTTTCTTCTTTAACACTGTGCAAATGATCAATGTAGACTTCTTATAAAATCCTGAAATTCTGACCACTTACATAGTTCATTCATACTTCTCGGTGATTTCCTTAACTTTCACCATAACCACCTCATTCTTCTTATCACCCTTCTTTTCAATCTTTTCTGTACATGGGGCCCTTGATATGCTTGTACAGATATTGACTATAATACAATATTAATAAACTCTTACCATATGCTGTATTTAATGTAACTGGCCATAAGCAAGCAGAGGAAAGGGTCTATATCTATAGTCTGCCTGACCTAGAATGAAGAAAAGCATTCCTAAGCTTATTCCTGTGTGGAAATGCAAAGGACTGTCCATAGGTGCTTTGAAGTGACAAAAAATATACTAGTGCCAGTTGAAGGTACCTTCCAACATTCTGAAAAATATCACTGATTTCTGGCATGACAGATAATCACCCACAATCTCAGAGAGAGAGAGAGACAGAGAGAGTCACATACAACTTGTATTTAAGACATCTCTTATTTATCAAGTTAAAATTTAATACAAATGTTGGCTCATCTTCCAGAATATTCACAGAACAAGTTACTCACAATTCAAGGTTCCTCTATATTCTTCAAAAGTCTCAAACTTTAAAAATAAAAGTTGACTACAGTTTTAAAACTAAAAGAAATACACAAATTTGACCACAAAAATAAACAAATAAATAAATAAACTCTAAGGTTAAAAGAAGCAGTAGTTGATAACAAAAGTGACCAAGAGAACAAACTTATCCTTCATGTTATAATTCCTTAAATCTTGATAATGAATTTAATTTCTTGCTCATCATGTTTCACAGAACTCAAAAACATAAAAACCAAACACTAACACTTATAGAAAAAGAAAAATTACTCTAAATGAATAGAGCAGAGGATATGGCTCAGCAGCAAGGCACCTGCCTGGCAAGTGCAAGGTCTAGAGTTTGATTCCTGATACCTAATAATAATAATAACAATAATAATAATTAATGGCAGTGCAGGGATTAGAACACAGGATTGTTAATTCTCCTACTGTAGTATGTTGTTTCTTTCTGTTACATGTCATTGTTATATTTTAAATTCTTTTATGTATATGTATAATTTAAAATACTACTAATGATTACTAGAAGATTGATTCTTGGACAGATGCTAAGCCAGAGGCTACAAATACAAAGGTCTAAATGAGCTAGTTAAGTGACATAAATGCATGAAACAATGGTGACTACAGGTGCTTGTAATCAAAATGAACAATGTCTGTCTAAAAGCATTAATTATTTTTAAATGTTCAAATAATTACTGTGGCCACACACATGTGCCAAATCCTAATCCTAATAGTTTCTATACCATAAATTAAGAGGTACTGTTCCTGGGTGGTCACTGCAAAAACTGAAAGTCTTTAAAATATAATCATATAAAATTTCAGAAAATATCACAGGCATATTCTAGATTCTAGAAAACTCCCTGAACTTAAAAAAAAAAATCTAGAAACACTGGTACATAAAGGAAATCCTAAAAAAAAGGTTTTACCAAAGTTTATGTAATAAGTTATTTTTACAGTATGATTAATATAACCCACAAAAATAAGTGAACAAATACATATGGAATTCTCCACTTTAATCCCACAAAACTCAGTAACATAGGCTCCTAAATGTCTCTAAGCAAATTCTACATAAAAGAAACGGCATAAATGAAAAACAGAGAAGCAAAATTAACAAAGCCAATTGCTACCACTTTTTGCTTTTATTTTCACTCTATAAATTCACTCATTCAACCATGTTTAATAGGCAGCCACTACATGCAGGCAGCATAGTTGGTATTTGAATAAAATGGTAAACAAAACAGATATGGTATTTATCATCATGAAACAGAATAAAATGGAGAATGGGAGAAAAAATACAAATAATCACAAGTCATATCATAGGGGAGATACTAAACTAGAAGGCTTATTTTTTGATAGGATATTCAGAGAAGACCTCTCTGAGAAGATGCAATTTGACCAGGACTTGAAAAACAAGGAAAAGGAACCACCAAAAAAACAAAAGATGTGGGACCATGACACATCTAAGTGTTTGTGGCTAAGGGACTACAAGTAGTAACAGAATCTGAGGCAGCAAAGAGCTTGATGTTTCAGGGTAAATAAGGCCAGTGCTATTATAGCACATTAAAAAATTGTAGAAACAGGAAGTGAAGATACAGATAGGTCCAAGATTATGCTGGCCATAGTACACTCTTGTGTGTTATCAGGACTTACACATGCAATGGAAAGCCACTGATAGTTTTAATTCAGAGATTATTTAATTAAGGCTATGAGTGTTAGCAAATTAGTACAGGTGCTAAGCTTACTTTTCATCTATAGGGGTTTATTAAAGACTTACTATTCACTATGCCGATGTTTATCAAAGTTGATTTTCTGTCAGCTGAGCTAGCATTACCACTGGCTCTTAATATAAAAGTTATTAACACAGATAAAGAAAAGAGTAAGTGAAACAAAACAGAAAATTTCAAAATGATATCTAGTTCAGAGGATTTTGTTCAGGCCACTTCCTGCTCCGCACACTATGAATTATAATAGACTTTCTCCTAAAAAGAGGAATATAACATTTTTCTGAGCAATATGAGCTGAGAAAAAAGGGAAATATGCAAGAGATTCAACAGGAAGAAATAACTAAAATGTAGGACTACATTATTTACAGAGATGAAAGAATGAAATGGACACACAGCTGTTCATGTGCAGGAGTCCTAAACCAGCTCCCACCATCCCCTTGCAGGTATCATTGTGTGCTGGCAGTTCAGGAGACTTAACAAGTCCATCACGTGGCTAAACACCCAGGCCTGAACAACAGAGGCACATAAAAAAAGGACAGAAATTAGTCATTTGATGAATGAGACAATGCACCCAAAAAACAGTAGGAGACTAAATCTGACCCCAAAGAGAACAAAGCAAGCTTTAAATATTTGTTAAGTAAGGAGACTCAAGGGGAAGAGAAGGGCAAGAAAGATCTGCCTCATGGTTTTTCTAGGCCCAAATACAGTATGTGAGAAACTGAGACCTGAGCAGCTGTATAGTAGCCAAAGCAAACATATTTTCACTGATTAAAACTTTAATAAAAGCAGAAAAACTTTATCAAATAAACAAACTTAGAGACAGAAATAGAATTAATATAGCAATTCCTAAATACAGTTTTCTAAGCAATAGAACTATGATGAAGACACTCAAAACCCTAAAAATGACTAGAGTTTAGACTAATGGTTTCAATTATTGCATCAAAATTAAGCATGATACTTATAACAGCAAAACTGCAAATGTGTTTATAGTCAGATCTTTTTGTACAATGGCATATTCTGGATCCATTTTAGATATTTTCTTCTCGTTTTCTATTCATTTAAAATAATGATTTTTTTCTCCCACCTGAAAAAGTGTAATAAACATTCAGGTTGTCCTGTAAAATACAGTTGTCAGATTTCAAAGAGGAAATATACAGAAGATTTATTCCAGAGGTCTTTAGGAGTTTGTTAGAAATAATGTCTGTATCCATATGAACTGTTAACTGGGGGGCTGTATATAGACTCTTATGTGTGATATTTTATTTCAATTTTTAAATAAGCTAGAAAGAATAATAGAAACATATACTTGAAATTGCACTGCAGTGCTTAACCCATTGAAAACAGTGGTTTCACAATGTGTGTTACTAAGTGCAAAAACATCTATAAATTACCAGATTTTTGGTAAGAATAAACTATGAACTCAATAAGAATACTTTTTCCCTCTCATAGTAGAATAGTTTGCTTCTTGAGAGTATTGGTAAAAGAACACAAAGAGCAGCAAGGATAAGGCTGGAAACATCCTTAAAGGAGCATAATAACAGGTTTAATTTCTAGTTTTGCAGTAATAATGTGTGTGTGTGTGTGTGTGTGTGTGTGTGTGTGTGTGTTTGTACATATGTATGAGGGAGGAAAACAGGAAGAAAGAAGAGTGAGGGAAAAAAGCAAGGAGAGACACAGACCAAGATTGACCAAATCTAGTTTGCAGGATTATAGTAGCTTAGTAATATGGTAGTTAGCAACACTTTCAATGTACAGTCCAAGTAACTAAACTAAACAATCACAGACTTGACCCAGGTAAAATATTGTGGAGGAAGGCTCAAGAGTATACAAAATCCAGAAGGCTAGTATGTCCTGGCTGGTCAAGATAAGGAGAGTGATATGATAACAAACTGAAAGAAAATCCCGTAACAAGGCAGCATAGGATAGGAAAGCACATTGGCTGAGCAAGTAATGGGGAAATCTCAGCCAATTGTCAAAAATTCTGTAGTTACATATTGATGTGATTATGGGACACTACATTGCACCTAATGACAAATTATTTATACTGTGTCAGTATGTCATAGAACCCCAAGAAGTGCATAACACTTGTAACGATTTAAGGATAGTGAGTGATGGGATGCTGTCTCTAGGCAACTTCAAAAACTAACCAAAGAACTTCCCAATATACTAATTTGAAGGTAATCTGGGAATAGCAGGCATTGAGCATCCCAAATAGAGACTGTCTGTTGTCCATTCGTCAGTTTATCCTATGAATAAAAAAAAGCATCATATGTAGTTCCTTCTTTGTATTTTAAGGAAAACCCTGAGAAGAGGAAAATTCAAATGATGTATTACTTCTTTGGCTGAAAACCACAGGGAAGTGTGCTGAGAAAAAAAAAAAAAATGAAAGCATCACAGATTTACAGTCCTGGAAAAGCTCTTGATTTCCAGACTCGAAGAGTCAAGACCAAAAGAAGCACCACACCCTCTTTTAAAAGTAAAACCTAGTAATACATTTTTAATCGAGGTACTTAGATTTAATTTAATTCATTTTCCCTGCTTCAGTTTTGAATTGAGCTAGTGTAGTGGTTAAGAGCATGGGCTTAAAAAGAAGGAACTGCATATGGCCTTTGCAGATGGCCAGACTAGAGCTCAAATCATTTATCCACCACTGAATACTTGTGTAACTCAGTAAAAGTAACTTGATTCTTGAAGCCTTAGCTTCTTCCTCTCTAAAGCCAGGGTAATAATATATAGTTCCAGGATCAGTGAATGCCTGCCACATGGTAAGTATTCAATATGTTAGCTATTAGTAGAATTATTTAATCCTATTAAATTTTGTTCTGGTTGCTATAGAGATATAAAATTACTCCCCTACATAGCCGAACAACACCTCACCCACTTATAAATTCTTAAGTCATCATTTACTTTTTTTGTTTGTTTTTAAGTAAGAGAAGACAATGTGCTTTAAGATAGGTAAGAAAGTAAAGACAAGACAGAAAGCTACTCTGGATGAGTATGGAGAATTCAAAAGTGAATTTTCCCATCATTTACTTTTGATCTTGTTCCTTTTTGTTCTTGTCTCTTTTTGAGACAGAGTTTTCTTATCGTAGTCAGGCTGGTCTCAAACCCACAGCCCTCTTGCCTTAAGTTCTGGAGTGCTGAGATTATAGGCATGTGCTACCATGCCAGGTTTTACTTTTATTCTCCCAACCATGATATGCACTAAATAAAAAGATGTTTCTGTGATTAAAACTGGATGAAATTATTTAGAAAGTTATATTTTAATCAAAAGGCAAATATTTAAAATAATTTGTCAAGCAATGAAAAAATCATTAATTTGCAAGGAAGAACTATTTAAGAAACTACCACCTTACTGATAAATCCAGCTATATCAACTAGTCCACTCATATCTTTATCCCAGGGGCTACAAAATGCAAAAACAGGTAATACATCTCCTAAAAGTGATTATTTTTAAAACATTAGAATCAGTGTTTCAGAGTAAATAGTTCATTTGAGGTGGGGGAAAAATTAACATACTCCATGACAAAAAAAAAATCTGTTTAGCAAAAGACCTCAGTTATGGTAGCATTAAGGAAAACACAAACTGTACTACAAATGTGAATAATGAAGTATCACATTAAGCTCTAACTTGACTTTATGGCTGGTATCCCTGACTTTCCATTCACACAGTTTATATTCTATCCACTATTTTCCTTTCCCCACCATGGACATTTAAATAGGTTCATTTCAGTGAGGGAAGGTACCATAATGATTATCTATTAACAGGTAGGATTTATGTGACTGAAAGAAACAGGACACCTAAAAAGGAAGACACTCAACCTCACAAAACAAAAGTTTGGAAAGAATGAGACTGGCACAAGGGGCAGTAAATCAATCATAGCCAAAATTCCTGGTAATATGTAAATTTTTGTTTTATGTATCAATTAAATAAAAAATAAAAATGAAATACATGATCGATATATCTCTGGGAACGGAAGAGAAGGAGAGGGGAGAGAAGGAAATGGGAGGGGAGGGCAGGGGAAGGGTGAGAACTTAAGGATGGAAGGTGTTGGGTGGGAGGGAGGGAACCCCCAGAGTTATTCCTTAACTCTTATTTGCCACAATTTTAGGAATGACCAATCCTAGCTACATGAAAGCCAGAGAAATCTGACAAAAGAGAATGAGATTATTATTACCAACTTTGGTCAGTCATGCTTCACTAACAAGAACTGGGTACTTTAGTCACCAAAAAAAAAACACTGTGACACCCTGTTAACGAAGAAAAAAAAAAAAAAAAAAAAAAAAGCTGTTACATTATCTATCACAGTATCTTAGACAAAGCCAAATATGTAATTATAAGCATCTGAAGGTGAAAAACTCATTGTAAAGAACAGTTTTGTTCTTTGCTGTTGTTGTTGTTTTCAGTTCACTAATGCCAAAGTGCGGGAGGGGAAGAAATGAAATACTCTTTCTGCTAAGTCTAAGGTATACTCTAAGAAAGTGGAAATGTTTGATCTTGGAACAATGATTTGTACACCTCAGAATACAAAGCTTAAGCCCTCTCCTCAGTCCCATCCTGGGAGTCTTTCTCTGCAGTCTGTAGTTTCCACAAAACAAAGATTCAATGTAATCTAAGAATTAAAATAATTATCAGAAAAAAACTTGCTGACCTTCTGTAATCTGTAATAAAATGGAATAGCTCTAATGTAAATCATAACGTATTCTTTTAGTTATCAAGATACAAAGGAATCAAACTGATTACTTAGCATGAAGCATTTACTCTTTTAATAATTAAATATTTTCTGCATAATAAGCTTAAGAAAATATGAACTACATGTACAGAAGCTGAAAAAATAACATATACACTTACATTCAAGGTCTTTTTTGTCAGACACATTCCTATGTGTGCAGTCATTTTGCGAATGAATAGCCACTATGACTGCTTAAACATTACAACGTTAGAATTTGGATGATTTTATTTTCAAAGTAAAGAGTAAGTAACTAGAATGCAAATACTTTTTATTTCTTTGAAAGTCTCTAGAGATCACATTTATCTGATTATAACAAAAAGTTATGGTACTTCAATCTAGGATTAAATAAGCATTTTTTAACTTAAAAGTTCAACCTGCTGATATTTTTCCAAAAGTATTACAAAAATCTATTTAGTAAGGAAGAGATAAGTTATCTTTGGTCAAGTTGTTAAAATAGTTAGATAAATGCATATTTGGAAAAAGTATGACTACATTACGATAATGATATAGTAAGCTGTGCAGATTAAGCGGCCAGCCTTGCAACAATGATAGACACTGAGTTAGTCAGCAGAGTTTATGGCTAGCAATGAATAAAACTTCATACTATGATCTTTCGGAAATCCATGTCTCCAATAAAACCCTTTGAAGAGCATGATGACACCTAGCCTCCAGTGCTTCAGCCTTCAGAGAAGGCGTAGAAACCATGTGCACATGGGGGCTTGCAGACCCCCACAGATGGGTACTGTGGTACAGGAATCCAATTCAGACAAACAGACTGATGATAGGAAACCAAACAGCAGATACAGAAAAGGTTCATTTCCATGTTCACATCACTGTAGAAATTATACTGAATAGTAATGTTAAATGGGAATTTGCCATAAACTCAACTGGATTACTTGATGTTAAATAATATAACACAATCTCCACTATAAAAATACAATCAAATGAAATGCAAAAAAAACTATAAACAGTTATATTTTAACACATCAATAGTCTTATTATCTTCATAAATTTGTATCAGCACATTCACTAAAACATCATACCATCCCGAGATAGTGTATCAGCAATATTCACTAGTTAGCTGGGTGTGCTGACACACATCTGTAACCTCAGCACTTAGGGGGCTGAGGTAGAAGTATTGCCATCAGTTCAAGGCCACTGTGGTGAGATCTTGTCTCAAAAACAAAAAGAAATTCACCAGTGATATCCAGAATATAAAGCATTAAATGACACATGGAAGAGTACATTTTAGATTTTTAAAATGTAAAATTCTCAATATGTATTAAATTGTACTTTATCTTAAAATTCCAGGAAACATGTACTGGGTACTCACTGCTATTCTACCTGATAATGTGAATTCTCAGGCATTATACATGGCTTTGGGCTACTCTCTGAATCCTCCAAATTACTATAATGAATAGTAGCCTATATTTACATCACCAGCTGCTGTCGTTCTTCTGGTTGGTCCAATTTAAACACAGCAAATGGGTATGGCTGCTGGAGCCAGACTATCTACAGCTTGCAACCTGCCCTTCCTCTAACAACCTGTCTGTACTCACTTCATTCATTATAAGCCTGATATTCCTCAGTCCTACCTAAAGCAACACCTTTATACACAGAGTGACCCAGGATGGCAAGAGTATCGCATTCATAAACCACACTATTTTGATCTTCGACTATTTAGCAAAAGGAAGACACACAGAAGCACAACATGAACAGAGAACAAGAAGAGAAAGGCATTCAAGGAGATTCCATTCTACCTGTTCCCCACCACAAAAAATGTGACCTACTGTTCTCCATGTTCAGTGTGTCCTGTATATCCTTTCCAATAGGGCTCTAGTTTTGACCTCCTAACAAGCTAGAATCCAGAACTGTGGTCAACGCACCACAAAATCTACACATCCTTCAACAATAAGTTAAATGTTAACAAAGTCAACTTTTCCAGCTTTCAGTTTGTCACTGAAAAAATCAACTTTCCAGCTTTCATATCCTAAATGCACTTACATGACTACAGGTATTTCTAGCTCAACAGTCTTTAATATGGTCGTAAATACCTGTCTTCTCTACCTTGGCCCCTAGCACAAAGCAGATACAATGAAATAACTACAATAATATCATCACTTTTTAAAAAGCATCAAAATAGTGTCAGAGGTGACAGAACAAAAGAAAAAAATATGCCCACATTCAACTCTCATCTGAATTCAAAAATGTCACCCACACCCACATGCACCGAGAATAGTCACAAAAAAGACCTATCTATAAGTTCTAAATGAGATCACTTTACTACTGACCAGGTATTTTGAGATTATGAGTTTACTCTGCTTCTCTGCTATCTCTAAGAAATATCTACTGCTATCATAATAATTAATTTCACAGTTAGAAAAATTCTCAAAGGTGGTGACAGAACTGGGAGTGAGGGAACACACCTGTAATCCCAGTGCTACGGAGGCTAAGGGAGGAGAATCACTGCAAGTTCAAGCCCAGTATGGGCTACATAAGCAAGTTCAAGGACAGCCTGAACTACAAAATGACACCCTTACTCAAACTAACAAACAAACAAAAAGAAAATGATAGAGAAGCAACATCAAGCTAAAAATGCATCCCAACCTCTGATAATTACCTGTAATGCTCACTGATGGGAACATTCTGAGAGAAATACAAAGCTGCTGTCCGCGCTCTCCAATGCCATTTCTTTGCAGGAAGGGTATAAAGGACACAGTTTTGTAACTCATTTTGGAGCAGATCCACCAGCTGTTTATGTGAGCCTCCGTAGAATGCCTCAATGATGAGGATACTCATTGCTGGATTCAAACCTTGCAACCAAACAAATTTGTATTTTTTCAAATATATACATAAGTGTGGCATTAAAATAAAAATAAGGTTAAATTTCACTGTGAAAAAAATACAAATAGTTTAGTCACATGATTTTTTTTTCAAAGGCAGTGTCTCACTATGCATTACAGATTGACTTTGAACTTACTTTGTAACCCAGGCTGGCCTTGAATTCACAGCAATTCTGCTCAGCCTTCGGAGTGCTTGGATTACGGGCATGTGCAACCACACCTGACTATCATATGACTTTTTAAGAATAGTTATTCCATCTTTTAAAAAGCATTAACACTTAAATCTTACATTTTTATTATCAAAATTTTCACACTGTTTTAATAAGAAATTAAAGTTTTTCTGATGTCTGTTTTCTTCATGCCCTAAGATTACTTCCACTATGACTTACTTTCATCTCCTCTCCAAGAAGCTCAAAATGCTCTCCTGCTGTGATCACTCACTTCCTGGATGGTTTGGCTGTGAATCTCACTGAATAACCTCAATGCCTGTTTGACCTACAGTTCCTGTCTTGGACAATAACTGAACTCATCTCCTGATGAAGACCTCCACTCCAAGAGCCCTTCATTTTTAGAGGCCTTTCCAGTTTGGAAGTTTTCTGATTCTATATTAATCCATGTTTAAATTTACCAGCTCTTTCTGTGCTTTATGAATCTATAATGAAAAGAAAGAACATTTATACTTAAAATTTTTAATTTTCTAGATAAAATTTTAAGATACAATTTCATGAGAGATTATGCATATCTTGAACACTTCCCTGCTACAGTGTATTATCAATATGCCCTTTCCAAACAAACATTAAAAATGCAGAGTAAAACCACCAAGATTTCTATAACTTTATATAATACCCATTATAAGAGGAATAAAGTTATAATAATAGGGTTCTTAAAGCCTTGATAAGATTTCATCACTGAGAATTGACTATCAATCAATTTTTCATTTTAGTAATATGATTTTTGTTCATGTGCTCAGTGAAATAAAAATATATGTATGAATGTAAAAACTTTCATATACAATTCAAAGTATATGCTATTTCCTGTGAGACATAAGGGGAAAACACCATTCTGTGCATGAATGCTATATAGCTTAAGAAATATTCCAGATGTTTGAATTTTATGAGTGAGTGAAGTAAAATACCATTCATTAAACAGTATATTGCTTTTTAAAATAATGCAATTTCCTAAAATTATTACTTTCAATGACTCAATAATGCTCCTCATTAATAAAACTGTATTTCACCTTGCTCAAAGTAATGCCTATTTAAACTGTATTTCAAAGCAAAATATCTAAAGTGGCTCTCAAATAAATGACTGATCTGGTAAAAAGCTTTCTTTTTGATGTATGAATCTTCCCATGTGCATCTGTTGAGAAACTGTGTGATTTGTGTGTGTGACTATATATATGTGTGTACACATGTGTGTGTTTCACTCATATGTAAATTAAAGAAAGTACAAGTTGTACCACAGCTCGGTTTCCTTCCTTCCTTCCTTCTTTCTTTCACTGTTTTCTTTCTTTCCTATTTTTTCCTTTTGTTTTGTTTTGTTTTTATGCAGTAGCAGGACTGAACCCAAGGCCTATGTACTAAGCTATTCTCCAGCTCTTTTTTATTTTCATTTTTTAATTTTGAAACAAATTCTTTCTCTAAATCACCAAGTTGCCCTGGCTGCATCAAACTTACCTCCTGCCTCAGCTTCCTAAGGTACTGAGATTCCATGTATGTAGCACTGAATCCAGCAGCTCTATTATATTCTTGTTTTATGAACCTGTAAAGGTTTGGAGGTCTCAGTCTCATCTGCTCTAAAATTGAGATAACCATATTAACCTCAGAGGTATATTATGGGGATAAAGGTAGGTATTAAATGCTTACAAACAGAATCTCTAGTAACTCTCAGTTGTGGATCCCTATCCAAAAGGTATAGCTGAGAAAACCAGATGCACACATTCATTGAAAACGCAGTAGATATTACCCATTTCTCATCTGCAGCTTGCATTTCAAATATGAATTTGAGAGCCCTGAAGGTATTATGGGTAACAGGTAAGATTGGAGGCTGAGCTATGCAGAGCTCAATTTTTCAGGCCTGCTGGAGACTTTTGCTTTAATAACGCAGTGTTCAGTGAGTTCTCAAACATGGTCCAAGTTCAAGAAAGTGGCAGCCATTAATTTTTCAAGTGATAAGAAATTTCTAGAAAGAAACTCGGAGAATAGCAAAAGGAAATTTTGAAAATTATGCCAAACATTTCAAGAAAGAGAGATTAAAAGCACTTTTAACATTAATTTGCTTACCAGATCGCATCATAGATATCTGCTATCTTTATTTCCTCTGACCTAATCACACACTAAACACACACTGTTTACCCTTAAAAGGTCACTAAATGGCTTTGTAAAAATGATTGAGACATTTTCCCAAGTGATAGATTGTGACATAAGCCTCTCTAAAGAATATTTTGCTCATATAATCTCAAAGCAACATCAATAGTAGGAAAAAAAATAGCTTTCTGATTCTTCATCATTCTGCCCTTTCCATGATTTATCTCAAGTATGCATCATGCTATAGGTTTATTTTACAGATATTTCTTAGGGGTCTGAATCACAAGTTATCTGCAAACCATCAGCCACTGTGGAGACAGTATGTGTAGGTGATGCTATAAACTCAAGACTCTCAGTAAGCAGACCTGAAGGATGTGGGAGGTTTAAAAACAGAAAAGGGCACACACACACAGATTCTAGCTGCAGACTATTTCCACCCCTTTAATAGCTCTGTAAAAAGAGTGAAACTTACAGGCTTGAACTAGCATATGCTTGAGCATTTTTCTAGTGGCCAAAGGGTGTGTCAGCATTTGAGGTATTTTTCTAGGGAGACTAACTATGTCCTACCATCTCTGAAAACTATACTTAGTGGCTTTGATTCATGGAAATTTGTTCTGCTTGTCTTTTGGAGACAGACATAGACTGGAAGTTCCCACTACTTACTTCTATTGCAACTTCTGCAGCAAGAAAAAAATGTGTTTTTCCCCGCAGTTTTCTTGAAGAATGACCTGGAACAAAGATAATTCCCATTAGTTGCACATAAAATAAATAAAATAAAATAAAATAAAATAAAATAAAATAAAATAAAATAAAATAAAATAGGAAAAGCTGATTTCTAATGTAAGATTCAAATCAAATGATATTATGACACATTAAAATACAGTTCAAATATTTTCACTATTCTTAGAGTTTTTCTTTAGAAAATATTGCTTAAAACAAACAGGGATGAGGTAGAAAAGAAGCCATTTTGCCTAAACAGTGGTATTTGCTCAAATGTAAATGGATTACACAATTTGGTGTTTTAGAATAATTAGAGAAAACTGCAATACCACAATAGCACAGAAGCTCACAAGCACACAAGGTGAATGAAAATACTTTTGGACCACAAGCAATGGCTAGCAAGGACACAGTGTAAGGAAGCAACAATAATAGGGCCTTCACAGTGAAAGCCCTAGCTTCAAATGAAGGAGAGGATCTCCTTAATGGTAAGAGGTCAGGGCCAGGTATCTATCAAAAGATGGTTCTGAGCCTATACATAGTAAAATGGCTTACACAGGTATTGCAGTTTATGAATCTGTTAACACACTGTCATAAGTGCTATCACAAACCTTAAACCTTGAAACCTTTGAGAAAGTTTATCAAAATAGAGGTGTGTGACATTTTAAAACAAGCAAAAAGAGAATACTAATCAGCAAACCCATGATCTTTCTGTACAATATTCAGAATATTTAGTGACATTAAGGAAAAAAGTACATGGTTAATATATCTTGCTGCTTAAAAGGGCATATAAAACACTCCAGATAAATTTTTAGCAACTTAAGTTTTTTCTGGTTAAACAAATAAGCTTCAGTTAAAGAAAAACTCACTTCTTCTGCATGTTTTTCCCCAGGGACACCAGATTAATGAAAATCTACTATACTATTAAACTTTATGAAAGTTTAACTCATTATCAATACTATGACTTAATGATACATAGTTAAATGCTACACACTCTACTTGGCAATATAAAATAAATAAAAGTGATAGCAATGATAGAGAAATTTTCTACCATGTCAAATGCTATTTAAGATTTCCAAAAGACAAAATGATCTATTTAAGAATTATCTAACATACTACAAATTTACATGAAAGGGACCTAAAAATAAAAAAATCACAATAACATTTTGTACAAATATTGACCAAAATGAAAAGGCACCATTACCACCATCTCAATTAAAATCTAATAATGCAGTGATAGGATAAAGAACAAAAGTAGCCTGAAACCACTGCTCTGAATATTTTTAAATTTTTATTACAACTTTTTGTCTCTTTACCTGCATTTATTTTAAGCTTGACCCAATTTCTTTATTCCCTGAGCCAGATCATTTTCAAGGTGAACTACATTTCTGCGTATCTACTATAGCAGTCACAAATGCTGTGTTAGTTGAAAGAAAACAAAAAAAGAAAAAAGATAGATGCAGGAAATTTGCAATATGTCATTGGTTTCTTAAAAAAAAAATGTGCTAAGTATAAATGAATCATGTTAATTTAAAAATAATATAAGTAAACTGAAGTCATGTCAGAAACCCATTATTAGTCCTCATATGATGTCAAGCCAGGTGCCTATATTATTCAGATAATTTTCCAATCAAACACCCATTAATAATTGTAAATCAGAGGAACTGTCATACTAATATATTCCATAGACACTTTACTGCTACTAATTGTAGGAAGGTATATAGTTTCAGTGATCATGGTTTTAACAGTTTTAATCCCACACACATGAGAAATTGATTCCACAAGTTAATCTGCATGTAGCTTGATGTCTTAAAACTTCAATTAATTGCTGAATACATATTTTATATTTATCTATATTCAATCTTTGGAAACTGACATCTGGCAGAACAAAAATCAGTGAGCTTAGCACCAAACAGTTAAAATAGGAGACAGTAAAATTTGAGTAGGCTTTCCCAATAGGTCAGCAAAGGTTTAACTGGTATTTTCTTTAGCAGACTTTTCTCTGCCCCTTCCCTTCTGTACCTCCACTAACTGACTCAAACACACTCAGGATCTATTTAAAAAGCAACTAATAACCCAGAAGAGTAAAATAGGGCAGGGCTGAGACAAGTTAGTATTACCTTCCAGCCCACTCACTTATTTTAATGATTCATTGGGAAAACCCCACTTGTTAAAATATACCTGAAAGCTCACTAAAGACTAAAAAATAAGCACATAAGAAATTTTGCTTTGAAACAGGTCACCAGTAATTCCCTTAACAAAAACTATTATGGTTTCACATGAAGTAATAATACATTTTCCTTTTTAAAATTTCCTTAAAGTAACAAGGTACATTTGAGTATATTTTAAAAAAGAGATAGACTCTACTAAAAAGTCATTTTTTATAAAAATCAAGAATAGCAAATTTATCTTAAACTCTAATACCTGATCATAATCTCTCAATACTGGAATATGATCTAGCAGCAAATACAAAATAAAAATCTTACAATCCTAACACTATATGCAATGAGAAGTATTCTATATAAAATATTTTTTAAATTGTCTAAGAGTAAAGAATGAGTCCTTTTCCTGTCCATTTTAGGTTGAAATTAGGCAAATAATGCCTAATAGAAACATTATTTATTTGGTTATGGTACATACAATCTGCTGCTTATAACTTGTGTACTGTACTATCATATGTACTTAAATAGAAAAAAAATCTTAGGTCTAAATTTTAAAAGACAAACCAATCTAATATTTTATGCCCTCACAATATTCTGAATATTGCAATTTCTTCATCTCTGAATTTTTTCCAGTTATAAAAATTAAGAACTAAGAATTTGTGTATCAAAATCAAGATTGTAGAAAAATTTATATATCACATTGTTTCTGAGATAATTTAAAGCTATTTCTAATGTATTTTTTTCAATTACATAAGTGGCAATGATCTCTTATGTACATGTTTTTCACAAAGTCACAATTTTATATGCATATATGCATATGTGACTAACTTTGGCCTGATATATATATCAGGCCAAAGTTAGTCACATATGCACATATATATATATATATATATATATATATATTTTAAAAATATATTCTTTCTTGATATGGGATTTAACTTTCTGGTGAAAAATTGAGTCCCTTATTCCATAACTTGACTTAATAGAAAGTCTTGATTATAACACTCAAGTTTCAAATGCAATTCAACAAATACTAAGTATCTTATCATGTACCTTAATTCAGTTCTTTTCAAATATACACAATTTCCACAAATAACATTAAAATACATTAAAATTTCTTTCTTTACATTTTTCTAAACTGATATTCCACATTATATAGCAAATACAGGCTTTGCTTTTAGACTTAAAGACTTTTTTGAGGACATTAGTAATTTCACTTCTTTTACAAACTTCTACAATTTTTCATGGCTATTATTTCATGAATAATTTCAAACTTTATAAAGTGCCAATGACTTAGTTTTACTGACTATTAAAGATGTTTTCAAGCTTTTGCCATTTTTAAACATGGAAGCATATTTATGAATAAACAGAAAATTTTACATTGGAAAATCAGTTCATCAAACTAGCATTAGCCTTTTAATTATCATAATCTTTTCCCATCATACTATCTTCATAAGCCAATCACAAATACTCTTTCCCAAATGAAAGTCTGATCATGAAGTGCTTTGCTCCAAATCTGCAATGTCTCCATCAACTAATAATAAAATTCAAGTCCTATACGTGGCAGTTCAGTCATTTTTGAATGCTTCCTTTCCGCTCACTCCTCCCACATTTGCTATTCACCCACTTCATTCCTTCTTCCCCCTCTTCTTCAGACAGCATCATAGCAATATGGAGAAGTAGAAAGTACCTACACTTGTGTAGCGGTACTGTCCTATGACTTCACATCACTATCTCTCTTTTGTCAGTCTTCTTTTAGATCCACATTATGAAATTTTGTTAAAATTTCTGCCCATGAATCACTATTTCTATGAAGCCTTTCTCCAAACATCTCTGAAATACAACTTCCTTTGTACTCTGAAGAATGTCATACTTGTTTTACGCTGTGGCCCTGTACTGCTTTTCTATGGGGTTATAAAAGTCTGGAGGAGGGGACCCACCATTCTTTCCTTAGAGGTACCCGAGTATCTACAATATAGTGGATGTTACTAAATTTTTGTGGTGCTGAATTCAAAAATCAGAGGAACGCAGAAAGTTGATTTTGTCTGTCCTTAAAGTACCACTGCTTTCACTTAATGTTTTAAATTCTGAGTGAAGTGTTAGCCAGTAATATACTTGCTAGTAATGATATCCCATAAATTCTAAAATCTCTATCAAGCAGTAAGGGCATCTGAACACATTTTATTATGATCCCTTTTCAAATATTGATTCTTTTTTTCAATTGTTCACAAAAATCAAAACTTCTGTGAAACACTAGCTTTGTAATCATTTGTGTTTACTTCACCTACTGATACAATAGTGATTGAAATAATGATTGAAGAAATGGTAGATATATCATAAGCAATTGGATTCTTGGCTATCACCTGTTTCATGGCCTAAGAGAATATCTGTGAGGTCTGTGAATTTTAAAAATCACCTGCAGTTTTTTAATTCTGTTTGATCAATTATCATCTGACTTTACTTCTAGAAGTGTAAGTAGGATAAGAAGCCAATTCCCTCACCATCAATCTGGTGATCCCATTACACTTTTAGTAATTAGGCTTTGATTTAGCAGAGAAGAAAAAAGGCATTTTTAAATACTTTCTGCCAACAATTATTCATTTTATAAATGTTTTACATGATGAATAATGTATTTGCTTTCTCAAGATGGCATTTCTCCAATACCTTCTATCTACTTGAAATGGACTGCAAAATTAGCTCAGTACAAGAAAACTAGGGTATCTGACCCATTAGGATATAAACACCTAAATAGGGAAGTCAAGGTATGCCACAGAATCACGGCTGAAAAAAATGCTAATTCCATTATTCAACCTCTTTTCTTTTGCAAAAAGAGAATAAAAGAATACTGGCATGTCAGAGTAAATGAAAGAACACGGACTTAAACCCAGGTCTTGGAAGCCAATATTCATAACTTGCTCCATTATACTTCACTTCAGAAACATGACACAACATGAATAAAAGTGTATCCATCTTGTATTCGTTGGAATCTTAAGACTATATGCAAATGTTTAACGATTATTATGATACAGAAGTATATTGTGGCATATATTTCACATACTTCTGAAATATAAATACCGCTATAAAATAAACACACTAAACACATTTAGTAATATGTCCCAAGTGTTTGTAATCTAGAACATCAGTAGTAAGTATAAGTCATATAGAACTGAATATCAGATATTTAGGATGGTAACACTCAAATTTTTGTTCTTGAGATCCCTCTCAGAGTTCCCTATAGGCATGACTCTCCTCAAGCTGTATCATTATCTTTGACCTTCCAACTCTAGACAGTTCCTTTTCTGTGAAGATAGCAGCTCTCATGTACTCATATTAGAAAAAAATAACCAAGATTCATATACATAAAGAGATGTAGAGTAGGAGGTAATAAACTCTGCCACATAGCTGCATTGACTATTGCTGATAATTTACTACTGTCACCATTGAAATTTGTATCACTTTGACAGACCAATCTGTAGTAATTTTTTGTGCTTACTCTCACATTTAGGATATATTTATCTTAATGATTACTTAATGTCAATATACTTCACTGACACAAAATTCTATGGAGACACAGAATATGCCTGCTTTGTTATTATATATGACAGTACTCAACAAAGAGAAAGTGTGCCATACATGTATGTTGACTCAATAAATCATAAAACCTTTAGCAGTGACCCTAACAATTTTTCCTGATACATCCAAGACTTTTATTATTATGTAGCACAAATACTTCTTACAACTACCACTATTTATGCTCAAAGATAGAACCTGATGCACAAATTCTATTATTATACCAGTATCACTATATAAATACTGTAATAAAAGACTACACCTCAGTTCAAAGAAAAAAGTTCACTCAACAGGCCTGTAAAAACTATTTCTCATCCTATTGGAAACCATCTTCCCTGACCTGACTAGACTCTACAAAAACATTTAACCAACAACAATCAAGTCCATGACTTGGATGAGTCAACTGGGTAATCACTGAGCATATTTGGTGTTTTGTTTGTCTGTCTGTTGAGTTTTGTTTGGTTTTGTTTTGTTGACAGAAACATTATCATCTATCCTATGCTGATTTCTATGCTAGATTTTAACTCTGACTTGGTTTGTGTCAGGTAATTGTAAATACATCCATCAAATGAATTGAAATAAAATGACTGTAACAGATTCTTAACCCTACTGGCGCTGGTCAGTCTCAAACATCTTTTAAGAACTTAATCCATATGAACTAAATAAAAAGTTGTTGAGAAATTTCTCTCTCCAAGTGGGAGGTACATACCATCTTTTCAGTTAATTCCGAAACAGAAATAGCAGTGTTACTCTAATACGAAAAAATTCTCAACATCCTATTTGAAGTGCAGCAACCCAAGCAAATATGGGTGGCATTCCCTTGAAGAGTTGAAATAAATGTCACCCAGTATAAAGTTCTGGATTTACTTACTTCCAATGAAAACTGAAAAAGATATAATCTCACATGTCCATCTGATTTATTAGTGAGGAAAAGCAACATTAAAAAATGCAAACTCTTAGCCCTCTGGTAAGAAAATAATAACAGATAAACACTTGAGAAAAGAAGAAAATTACTATCATGATCTAATGTGCTCAGAAATTTTTGGGAGCTTATTAAAAGTTTATTATCTTCTATTTACCTACTATAGCAATTTTTTCTCTTCACTATACATTGTTCAATAATATTCTGATATGCAAATGGTCTAAGTCATCCACTGATAGGTGAAGATGCCAACACCAGAAAAATGGGATAATGTCTAAAGATCTTAAAGCTAAATTTAAAAAAGCTTGGGAACCCAGTTTAAGGCTGAATAAATCTGAAACTCATATATGTGGTAATGAAAACTGAATCACTATTTTTAAGTATGATAAGAAGCATATTGTTAGCTATCCTCTATTACAAGAAACAGAATCAGTTTGTCAATCATAGAGTAGAATTTTAAAGTCCTGAAATTAAAACTGAAACTGTGGAGAAAAGGAAAGGTATACACACAATTGTGTCTAATTTCTAGAAGGTCTATTTTCTCCAAAGTTTTTTTCAGAACAAGCATAGCTTTGTCCATATCATGACATGTTTTTTCTACTTACTCTACTAACACATAAGAGAAACTTTCCTTTGATGTATTAAAATGTTCTGACAACTGAATCTGATACAAAACCTTGAAAACTATACATATCTTTTGATTCAGCAATACCATTTCTATACAGTAACCCAGGAAGTAGTCAAGAATCTTGAGTCTACGTCTTGGGTTGAGGCTGTAGCTCAGTGATACACTTTCCTAGTATGGTCAAGGCCTCAGACTTGATCCATAGCACTTCAATTAAAAAAAATAAAGCAATATTTATGGAAAGCCTACCCCAAACTCTTCAAAAGATCAAACAGAGATTTAACGATTGTTAAGGCTTGTGTCTGGATGCACCCTGCCCCCAAGCCTCATGCTGTCATAGGTGGGATTTTTCCAGAGGTGGCTGAATCTAGAGAATGTGATCCTGGGATTAAAGGAGTGTGATTAGTCAGTCAGTCCACTAATTGGTTTGGCACCACTCTAATCCCAGTAGCCTAGGCCAAATATACAAGAGACAGAAGAAGCTTGTCTTGTTCTTTGCTTGCTTTGTTACCTTTTGCCAGCCATGAACTATTTCTCTTCTGTAATACCTGTCTACCATCCCACCCTGCCCCAGTATTATTTGACTGTGGACTGAAACCTCTACAAACTCTGAGCCAAATAAATGTCTCCTCCTTTAACTTGTGTCAGGCATTTTGTCTTAGCAACAAGAAAAGTAACTAAGACAATGATTAAACAATTAACAATCAAAAATTATAATGAAGCATGGTATACTTTATTGGCATAAGAAGATGTTTACATTTCTTCATGATTGCATGAAGTGAATATATGAAAATTATATAATGAATATATAACAATGAAAGACAGATAGCAAAATGATTGCACTCAGGTATGTGTTTTGATTCCTTCTGGTTGCTTCATTTTATTTTTCAAGTTCTTTTCACTGAATATATTTCAACTTCAATTAAAAGAAATTATAGATTTATTGTTAAGTTTAGGAAACAAGGCCAAATTGTTTGAACAAACTACTTCCCAATTCCTGAAGGCTGTCTCCTCCCCAGGAGCTAGCAAGTGGCTGTCAAAGTATTCTAACCACTTCTGCTGTAACAAAACTTACTAAAAAACTAATCAGCAAGCATTAAAACTAATTGGGTTATAGCAACCAGAACTATAATTTGGTTTTACAAATGGTGCTTTTTTAATGCATAAAATAGAAGTAATTTTCAACTCATTTTAAAATGTAGTTGAATTATTAAATAATGGTAAATAGATCAAGATCTATATTTACATATAAAAGATCTACAGGTGTACTTTGAGAGAATATGTTAGAAAACTAAGTAGTATTTTGGTTCTTATGGCTCTGAATAGAAACACAAAGAAGTATAATGCAAATTCAAAGTTTTAAAGTTCAAGTAAAATGTTAAAAATAATTCATGCATTAAATAATCAGGTATAGGTCTTGAAATAAGGAAAAATATTTAATTAAGGTGAATAAAATAAAAAAGAACTCCTAGTTTTACACTTAGTTTCCAAAGTGTCATGTATTAAGAAAACAGAAATGTTACTGCATATCATCCATATGTTTTACACATGTTAACAAATAAAGGAACTGGTTGGATATTCAACTAAGAAGGATAGAGCCTGGCAATTTAAAAAGACTGTCTTCTCTCATAATCGCTCATAGTTTCCTATATTTATACATGGAATATATGCATAAATATTCAATAAACATTAACCACTAGTATCTTAGACTCAGCAGAGAAATAGTTTTAAGTGGAACCTGCAAGTTCTAGTATATTTCACAATCTAAAAAATATGCTTGATTTTCGTGTAGGTGGAAATAACTCAGCTTCTGGAATTGTTCAATGATATCATTTTATATTTCATTTTTAAAACAATTTATTCTGAAAAATATGGCTTACAAATCTAGAAAGAAAATAACTTCATAGCAATATAGTTAAGAAGTAATCTCTGGAAAAATCTAAAATACTAATTAAAAATAAAAAATATAAATGCAAAAATTAAATCAAACATCTCATCTATTTAAAGGCATACTAAGAATATACGTATAAATATATAACTTTCCATATTTGAAAATATGCATGAACTTGATTGAAAAAAGAAATAATCTCAGCAAAGTGTCATGTGGCATTTTTTAACTTTATGACTATTTTGGTGATGCTATGTCTCAGAGCAGGTCACCTCCAACATTAGTACTCTGACCTTCTAGAAAACTGACAGATAAAGTTTATAGCAAGAAAAAATGAGTTTTTATGTGTCTCCAAAAGGGAATTCTTATGACACTAAAAGTCGTACAGTATTATTGATTTGCTAACCAACTTTTTTACTGCCAAATTACAGACAAGATTTCTAGAATAATATCTAAGCAGATTCATCATAAAATACAATAAAACGTAGGCTTGAATTTATGAGTCTAGAATCTCATTGCAAACTTGAAATGTACATATAAAATGATTTTTAAAATCAAGTCTTCTGTAGTGTTGAGTATTCCAAGACTGACCATTTACACTGGTACTGCCCTTCTTGATACATCTATCAGAAATCAATTCTGTTACAGCCTACACCTTTCTAAGCAAATTATTTGTAGGGTTATTTCTAGTTTTCTTCATTCCTAAAAGCAAATATACAATGTATGGAAACAGGGATTTTTTTTTATACAACCATCTACAAAAATCAATTAGAATATTCAAAATATTCCATTCTCACAAATGAAAATAAGTTGCTTACTGAAATGACAGTCTTCCATTTCACTGCCTTAAAAATTAAGCTGGCATGGATAATAAAAGTGTTTTCTGGCTGAATATGCTTAGCATTCAAATATATTTAAAACAAAAACAAATACTAATCTTTAATTAGATTCCAAGGGTTTAATCTATAGAAAGTAGGGTTTAATTTTATTTTCTGAGAGCAATATTAATGATTTGAGGTCATGAAACTTACAACAGCAAAGCGTGCCTTGCATAAACTTATAAACAAACCTGCACATGAGTATGTTCTATCCCATTCACCTGAGCTTTAACAATCATTCATTTAGCAAACATTTACTGTACCTATTTTGTATCAGATCATCATCATTCCAGGTATTTGGGATAAGTAGACAACCACACAAATGGTTCTCTCATCACACTCCATTTTTTTTTACTAGAGTACAAAAAAAAAAGTATTAAATAAATATACATCTGATGTAAGTACCTATAAAGAAGAGTAACAGAAAGAGATTACTGAGGGTGGGAAGGGGATATTTTATATAGGATTGTCACCTTGATGCTGATCAGATGACATCTAGACAAAACCAGAAGAGGGGGAAGGGCCTATATAGATTTGAATCTAAGGCCATCCAAGCAGCAGGCATAGCAATACCCTGAGATCAATATACTTGGCATGTGCAGAGAGTAGGAAAGACAGTACAATCACAGAGCAAAAACAGAGCTGTATTATTTAGCAACATTTATAAAAGTATTGCATTCTACTGTCTCTGGCCTCACTCTTGGATATAATCAAGATAAAGAGAGATAAATGCTATAAGAAGTTTGATCAGTATTTCAAGGAGGGACCAAGAGGAAATACTACTTCAAGAAGATGAACCAAGAGTTCAGAAAATACACAGTTGAGGAGATAAAACCAATACTTTTGTCCATGAAACATTTTCTTCCTTTTGCTTTTGTCTATAATTCAGGCTAAAATATTGATTGCTCAGCTGCAGAGAAGGGAAGCCCATTCCACATTTTACCAAGATGAACTAGGTGGAAGGAAGGCTCAGAACTGGAAAACATTTCTATTGGGAGCGAAGACACTGCTGTGCAATTCTGATCAAGAGGTCTCAGACTGTCTAGCTGACCGACACAGCCTCTGACATCAGGTCTTTCTGCTCCCAGACTTCCTCTTCATCTTCAACCTAAACACATCAGTCTTCTAAATGATCTTCCTAACTGAGCCTTGTTTAGTCTCTCTTCCATGCTTTTCCTGAAACTCAGTGGTATCTTAATATTAGTTCTAAACTTTAAAAACCTAGTTTCTTCGTGAAACAAAGAGAAAATTAGTAAGAAATAATACCTTTATATCTTGGTTCTCAGCTCCATTCTAGTTTCAGTTTCTGCCACTCCACTACACAAATAATTATCCCAAACTCAATGCACTCCTCACCATTTTTTTTTCAAATATTCAGTAGACACTCTCACCTGCAAGTACTACTCCATCTGTGTCTTTCTGAACCCTTTTGCCTTCACCACCTGCCAAAATTTTACATCTTTCCCAAGACTCAATGCAAATTCTGTTATCCATGAAGACCTAGTCAGTCACTCGCCATTATCATTCACTCCTTCCTCTATGTTCATCCTAAACTTTGCATTTGCTTCAATTAAAGAAGTTATCACAATCCACCTTACACTATAGTTGCATATATATATATATATCCCAGTCAGAAGACTTCAAATCCTTAGTAGTAAAACGCATATGCAATTTTGTTTCTATCCACTCACAATTCAGAAAAGTATACAACAGACATTCAATTAATCTATTCTGAATTCTCATCAATAAATTATAATATTTATAATATTGAGGAAACAATGAGGTGTTCCTTGGCTGAAGCTGCAGCACCATCACACAGTGAACTGTCCAGGCACACTATGATATGCCACTATTCAAGTAAGTCCAAAACCATTTTGCGGATCATAGAATAAGCAAATGAGTGTAGCAAAATATTTAAAAAGCATTTATAAAATATGAGAGCTTATTGGACAGCATAAATAAAAGATGTATGGAGAAATGCAAAGCACAAAGCTACCTATGAAAGCTTGAGTAAGGAATACTACAATTTATTTAGCAGATAGTTACTAAATGCCTACTGTAACTTTGACAGTACTAATCACTGAGAAGAGGAAGGTAAAAATACTGAAAGAGACCAAAAGATTGACATTCAATATTCTTAAGTGCAAAGTTTTGCCTATAAATCACTGCTTCCTTAAGCATACCCAAACTATTAGGTTAAAGGCCAAATACAACTACCAATACCTAATTCCAAGTTCAAATCTAGGAAACTATCCTGCCTTAATTGTGGTTATGTAGGAACTTTTCTCCCAGTATTGCTTTTGAATGTTAAAAAGGCTTCCTTTATTCTCGGTAACTATAAACTGTTCAGATAGAAAATTTGAGTTCCAGACACATGAATACATTCCCTGCTTTGAGATAAGTTCTATCCATGCACAGGTTGTTTTAGTAATTAAGGTACCAACAACCGTGCCAACATGAATGAAAAAGGAGGAATTTATTAAAATGGTGTTATATAGAGGGTGTTATATGAGAGACAGTGGATAGTTGTTAATTTTAACCTCAGATTGAAATTTTAAAAAAATGAAAATACAATAAAAAGAGTTCCAGTTAGATATTAAGGTAGTTGTAAACACTGATTCACACTACCATTTTGTACTCTGGGTAATTTCATCTACAAATTTTGAATGAAGAAGTAGCCTGCTTTCTTCTAAGGCAGTTTAAGGCAAAGTAAGTAGATGCTTAGATAGCCTCTTAACCTCTCCTTTGTATATGAAATTATGTTTTACATAACCATTTACACGTGTGTAGAAAAATATAAAGCTGTCAACTCTGAATTAGAAGAAATAATACACTCAAAATATCATCTAAAATAAAGTGTGATTTATTGTGCCCTTAGCCATTTGAGGCTTTCAAAAATCTTACAACCCCTTAGAAAGCAACATGAATCATATAAAATATCAAACAACGTGTTTCCCTATTAATAAATTCATACATTCTATTTCTTCAAAACAAAGATCTTCATATAAGCACTATAAAATATCTTTGCTTACACAACAGCCCAAGAATGAATTAAAAACCAATCATACTTTTATTTATTCATGGAAAAATTTGCTCCCAACAAACACTGGTATAAAACCAATATGAAGATATCCTACAACCTTGTAATTATTATCTTTCACTCTGAAAAACTTTGACATCATTGCACTTCTCATTATCAACAATAAATTCTACTTTGTCCACAACCCTTCACAAATCATAAGTACTACTGTACCCTTTAAATGTTTAAATGATTTATAATAATGAGACTAACAAATGTATTTCATATTCTTTCACTCATTCACTTATTCACTTAAAAAGTGTCAATTCAAGCTATTGTGCTAAGTGTTAAAGACACACCAAGGAAACCTAATCACAGTTGTCCTGAGACACAGATGCATAACATTACAACACCAACACATATACATTGGATGCTCCAGAGGGAAACAAAAGCAAGTTACTTTATAAACCACACTTCTATAGAACCCAAAGGTACAAGCAGCTGACTATATAAAAGAATCAAGGAAGTACAATAGAGATATCAAATAACTGAAGGATGACTCATTCAATACTCATCCCAACTCCCAATCTTGTTGTCCTCCAAAACAAAGTCTAGAAAGCTAAAGTATTAAAGTATTTGTATTGTACAGATAGTTATCTGACATATTTTAGTGTGAAACACAGACAGAAGTCTCTGTGAGAAAGTATCCCTTTCTAACAAAAGCAATAAGCTGCTATTAGAAGAAAGCTTCTGAGATTTCTCTTTCTGTTTGAAATAAACACAGTTTTTCAAGGTGGAAAAGTCACAAACAAAAGTTTAGTGCTAAGGATTGTGGAAAAGAAGGCAGTACCTAAATTCCTGATGACATACATCAGTTACCCATGAACTGCCTTTATCCAACTTATATGACATAAGATGAGTCCCTTATTTAATTCACTTTTAGCAAGATTTTCTACTATTTGGAGTGGGGACATTTTTACCACTAAAAGAAAACAATAATAAACAGGCATTTCAGTTGAACTATGCAAAATGAGTTCAACTATGTATTTTACTTGATTCAGGTATGATCTAGTCCTTCTTAGTTAGAAGAAATGAAAGTAATTGTGAATTTGTATTTCTACAATTTACTACACAATCTAGATTACTTTAATGAGTATGACCAAATCACTCTGAAACAGGAGTACTGAGCACAGCAGACTGGCTGAAGTAGTCATGAACTGTTAATTACAAAAATTCCAGGAAACAGATCAATGCTCAAAGGTCTGCATGTGGACTTATCTGGAGAACTCAAGCAGATTTTCAATTAGGATGGTCAAAACCTAATGCCAGTTTGAGGAGTGGAAAATACAGAAAAGGGTTGTCTTTCAGCTCTCAGTCACTGTATTCTTTCACAGTAGCCTACTCTCAACACCATAGAGCAGGGGTGGCAAACCCATGGCATGGGTAGCATAGCAGCCTATTTGTATCATTGAAAGCTCTAAAAGGTTTGCCATCGCTGCTATACAGTGCACTTCTATTCCTAATTTTTCTTGCCCCAAACTCACTCTACAGCGCATGTTTCTTTTCCTACTTTTAATACATACAAACCTTTGCTATGAATTGCATTTGTCTTGACCGATTTTTTGTTTAGCACAGAAAGTACCTAGAAACCACTTCTAGAAGGAGACTCCAGCACGCCAAAACCTGGTAATGTATTTGGCACAGCCAGCCAGGAGCAAAGGCACCTTTGGGTACATTTTTGTTGTCGTCATTATTGTTTGTTTTCTCTATCTTTGGTTAGGGTTTTGGTTTTTTTTAATCATTGTTTGTTTTTGATTTTTTGCCTTTCCCTTTCCTCCCTCTTTCTTCTAGCCTGGGAATGGTGAAAGTTTTCTCATGGTGCTAGTTCTACTTTTCCCACAATGTGGGAAGGGAAGGGAAGCAGATGGCCTCTATTTTTTTTTTTCCTATCAGGTAAGAGGCCCATAAGTTTGCCTCAAATTTATCTCCCCTTTTCTTGCTTCTCTTTCTCATTTACAGTTACTCACTGATGGTAGGGGTCAGTAAAGAGCAAGCGGAGAGCCTGTTAACCTAGCAGCAGAACAGACTGTTCAGGTTCTATGTGTGTAACCTAGAATTTAATATGTCCTTTTGTGTTCCTCTTTCTGTTCTCCATGATACTTTGCTCCATTTTCTTACTCTGTTGATCAAATTAGCTATTGGTAAATTGGTTTCCTATTTGAATTAGCCATCTACCGCAGTTTACGCCTATCTTTTTTCTTTGTAATTTTTATTTTAAAGAGAATAAAACCAAGCAAAATAAAACAGAATAAAGCCAATCAAAACAGTATAAGTGATACAGGATTTCAAAGCAAGATAATAAGAAATCGACAATAGTTACCATAATGCCTCTTGTTGTCTTCAAAATAGCTGCCCAAACTTCACACATAGTAAAAATAAAACAAAATAAAACTGAACAGAACTAATAAAAACAAAACAATGAATAAAACAAAGGACTTCAAAAGGATAATAGTAAATCCAAAAATGGCTACCATAATATATCTTGCTATCTTTGAAATAGCTGCCAATGCCATTGGATATAATAAAATCAAACAAGACAAAACAAAATAAAACCCAACCAAATAAAACAATGAAAATGATACAGGAAAACAAGATAATAGGAAATTACCAATGGCTACCACCTTCAGAAGGAGATCCCCCTAGATGCTACACTGTGTTAGTATTATCTTCTGAATAGATAACCACACTACTGTTCTGCAAAGTCACTGAAACACTAAACACTACAAGCATTAAGTTGTATTTTACCTCAATAGCTACCATCACAGCCTGTGTTTCTCCAGATCAGCTAGTCGCTTATGGAGGGAAGGGTGGGGTGCCTTGGCTTTTTCTGTCTCCCCACCCATGTGCCACAAAGGGCTGGCATCTGGATCTCCCCTCACTGGCCAGTGTGTGGTACTAACTCACAGGGAGGGCTTAGCTTCTTGTTAGCTTCTTAATCTCCTCCCCCACAGTCGTGCATGGTGCCAACCCTTGGGAAAAGGCTGACATCTGGATCTCTCCACAGCAGCCTGCACATGATGCCAACTCACAGGGAGGGCTTGGCTTCTTGTTGGTTTCTTGTTCTCTTCTCCTGCAGTTTGCAAATGGCCACCCATTTTGTACACAAAATCACATTTGCGTTTTTCCTACAGATGACCCTTTATGGATATCATTAGTAAAATGCTTTCTCAGGCCTGATTCCAATCTACTCCACCTTTCTACCATTATTGGCGATCACTTTGGTTCATCATGTAAATTCACCATATGAATGAGCCACTTTGGTTCATTGCATGGGTTGACCACGTGGATTCTGCCTTGTTTGTTGGCCATTTCATTTGTTCACATGAGTTGGTCACATGGTTCATCTATGCTTGTTTACCATTTTCTTTCTTTCTTTTTTTTTTCCATTAGCCTTATGATCACTAGAAAATTTTACCCTTGTAGGCAGGAATTTGGTCTCCAATTTTAGAGAACATATGGGCCTCCTCTTTAGAATAGTGTTAGATCCTCTCCTTGATTCTTCTAATAAAAAGGTAATTTAGAGACATATGCATCATGGCTTGAGCAGAACAAGGGAACAACCAGTGAAGCCTAACTTAAAAGTAGAATCTTTGTCCTATGAACTATTTTAAAGATTTTGTTTCTTTGTTTGTTTTTGTTTTCTCCTCAAAGGCTATAGCAAGAACTCTGCCCAGTGGCATACCCTGTCAAAAAAAAGATGCGAGTGCCTTGCCATATAGCCACTCTAGATGAGAGCAGTGGCAGCTACAACAATGCTAACAGAGAAGCTACAAAATTAACTTAGAGGCAAAATCTAAATGTCCTGACACCCATCAGCAACACAATTTGCAATAGTTAAATCATGGAAACAACTCAAATGCCCATCAACCAAGACATGGCTAAAAAAAGATGTGGTATTTTTATATAATGGAGTACTATTCAGCTATATAAAGAAAGATAAACTCAAGACTTTTATATGTAAATTAAATGGATGCAACTAGACACCACACACATAAGTGAAATGAATTAGACTTGTATGTGTAAACATCATATTGTCTCCCTAGTGTTGGAAACTGAAAGAGTAAATAATATCCAAAAGATACAATACATATTGTGAAAGGGAAAGAAACTTCAAAAGG
Source organism: Dolichotis patagonum (assembly GCA_004027295.1). Lineage (NCBI taxonomy): Eukaryota > Metazoa > Chordata > Mammalia > Rodentia > Caviidae > Dolichotis > Dolichotis patagonum. Next base: position 42,658 of record PVJX010012238.1, read on the forward strand.
AAAGAACTGTGATGGAGGAAAGGAGACAAGAAGCAAAGGAAAAAGAAAAAAAAATATATATATATATATATATGATAGCTAAGATAATTGTACTATTCATTCTATGAGTTCATTGAAAGGAACAGTTAGTGCTTACATTGTTTGATCTATTTTGCATGCCTATATCTGGTAATCTGAGCAACGATTTTTAACGAAAACAATATGCAATATAACAACTATTGTTAACTTCCTTTCAAAAAATAAAAAAAGAGGAAAGAATAATTGTGGTTAAAACAGGAACAGCACATCAAGTGTCAGCCCATACTCTTAAGCATCCCTGAGGTTACTATAAAGATTTGCACTACTCTTAATCCTGCCTCTTTGATAGTTATTGGCTCAAAAGTTGCCATTCTTGTAGACACATGATTTCCTAGACCTATGCAAGTAAACAGGACATCAGTGACCTGCCTCTCCAAGACACTGAGGAGGTATGACTCACTGGTGGAAGTAGCTTTGTCCAAACTTCAATGAGCAGGTTATGCAGCTGTCAGTTTATAATAGGTCATTAAGGTCAAATTCCTTCTAACAAGGACATCTGCTCAAAAAGCAGAGCTCTTGGCTCTTACTCAGGCATTGATATTAGGAAAAGACAAAAAGCTAAATATCCATACATACTTCAAATATATTCTGCTGGTGCTACACACTCATGCAACAATCTGGAAAGAAAAAAAGTGTGCTAAATAATAAGCAAACATCTATAAAGCACAAGCACGAAATTCTACAACTCTTAAGAGTTCTCTATCTTCCCAAGCAGGTTGCTGTCATTCATTGTAAGGGACAGCAAAGAGACCAGTCTAAAGTCTCTTTAGGAAATCAAAGGCTGACAAGCAGGCAAGAAGACCAGCTTTCAGCCCCTCAAGGTCCTAGCTTTATTCCCAGTTCCTACATTAGATAAATGATTGAGAACCTGAGAGACATAGCCTTAGCAAGATCACCCATATGTAGACCTAATTAAAAACAGGTACCCATTTACTTATCTGTACCTGGAGCAATAATGGAGTCTTGCTTTTTGAAGAGGGAACTGGAGTTCTCTAAGCAGTCTATACCCCAATGAAGATAAATGGGCCTCAGGACAAGCGACTCTAGTGGTGATTAGAAAACATTGTTCCTTCTTGGAAAGCTATAGAAACCCTTCATTTTTGTTTTTATATGGGAGGAGATGCCACATTGGAAAAGCTTACTCAAATATTCACAGGATTAGGACTACTGGAAACCACTTAACAGGTCTGCAAAGTTTGCGTACTCTGTGACTGCATAACCCTGGCAAGCCCAAACTACTCCTCTTTTTAGAACCTGTATAGAAGAGAGGGACATACTCTGGGGAGGACTTTATTCACATGCCACCATGTGGGGGATATAAATAGCTATTGATCCCAACTGACACCTTTACAAGCCATATTGAGGCATTTCCTACCCATTCAGAAAAGGCTACAAAGATAGTCTAGTCAAGGTGTTCCTTAAAGAAATCATTCCCCCCTTGGGACTACTACAGGACCTACAGAGGAACAGTGGGCCTTCTTTTACCTCTCAACTCAGGGGTGACAAAGGTTTTAGGAATAAAGTACCATCTACATTCTATATGGAGACTTCAGTCTTCTGGAAAAGTCAAGAGATCCAACCAGACTCTAAAGCCAGCTCTGGCAAAACTTTGCCAAGAGGCATCTGAGTCTTGGCTCCAATTACTGAAAACTGGCCTCATGAGGGTTGCAAACACCACCTAAAACTGGGCTAAGTGAGTCCATTTGAAACGTCATAAGGAAAGTCTTTTCTATCTTATTATATGGTAGTAGACTCACAGACCATGAGACACTTATAATATCTTATCAATTTAATTCAAACACAGTGGGGCTATCCAAGTGTTTGGAAACAGAGTCCTGCAATCTCCTAACCCAGGGAAACCACTGAATGTCTGCCCTAAAGACCAAATGCTCATTAAATCCTGAAAAGAAGGAGCTCCTCCATACCATACCACATACAAACAAAATGGAAGGGCCCCTTTTAAGAGATCCTTACAACTCCTCCACAGTAAAGGTAGCAGAGATAGATAACCGGATTCACCTTTGTAGGATTAAAAATAGCTACAACTGAACTGTCAGAAAAAAAAAAAAATAATGAAGCTAGCTACTCCTGTGAAATGCTCGAAGACCTGAATCTCTTCTTCAAAATGCAAGACTCCAGTACTGCTCCAGGTAGAGCAAAGTCAATGGACACTTGTATTCAGGTTCTTGTTTTTAGACCCCATAATGTGGGTGATCTTTTTAAGGTTATATCTCCCAGACTTTCAATAATTTATCTAATATCCCTCTTTGCCATGCTTTTTCTCTTCCACAGACAGTGTGGAAACCTCACATGCCTTTCATACTTGGGCTCTACAGTGCAACCTAACAGTAAAGTTGCTTCTTTTCTCCCATCAAACACACAGCTCAACTGTCACTCTTACTCTTTTTTCATTGTTTTCTGACAGCTGTCTTTTTCTTCAGCCCAGCCTCTGAGCCGTAACACCTCAAAGTAGTTGGAAAACATAGTCCCTAGTATGTAGGGCCTACAACTCTTGTCAGTAGAAGTAGCTATATGGAGACAGACATCTCCACTCCCTCAACAGTACATAAAGAATTATGGGGGTATGTGTCTCTCAGGGAAAAATGAGACAGGAGAACAGGGCCTGGCAAATGGATTAAGTAGGTATGACCTATTAACTACAAAATCCCAGGACACAAGCATAGATCAGTTCCCAAAGCCCTACACATGGACTTCTCATGAGAACTCCAGCAGATTTTTCAATACAACAGCCAAGATCTGGCACCTGCCTGAGCAGCGGAAAAGGCAAAAAGGACAGTTGCTTGTGTGCTCTCTGCTACTGTGTTCTTTCACAGTATCCTACTCTCATGCCATAAAGTGTAGTTCTTTCCACAAGTTTTCTTGGCCCAAGGGTGTATCTTTTCCTAACTTTAATAAATGTAAAACCTTGCTGTTTGCACTTTTCTTGGCCAACTCTTTGTTCCGGACAGGGAAAAACCTAGAAACAACCTCTACATGAAAAATCTGGCATCCCAAAACCTGGCAACAATTTCTTTCAGATTTCATTTACTTATACACTCATTGAAATATTTTTCATTCTTTTCCTAATTGGACCCTTCAATCTCCAAACTTATAAAAAGAAATTTATAGCGTACTAAGTATGTATGATTCATAAAGGTTATAATATACACATATAAATAGCAGAAAGCTAGGGAAAAGAGGGAAGGAAGAATGAAGAAAAAAAGGAAAAGGGAGACCTAACTTTTCAAAGTGTAACTATGTTATTCAATTCTGTGAGAATTATAGAAAGTAGTTTTGAATAAATTTTAAAAGCACTAAAAAACAGTATTTTTTAATATAAGACCCTACATATACCCTTATTATCAATGACTTTTTTCAAACTAGACAATGACATTTCAAACTAGAAATGACTAGAAAAGACCCTACATATACCCCTATTATCAATGACATTTTTAAAGTATGAAAATGTATATCTTCACAAATATTTTGTGTATAAATGACCACTGACATTGCTATATATGCCACTTATGTCTATTGTTATTAATCTATGGTAATCTCCTGAACAAATTTTAAACCTGTACTGTTTTTAGGGTAATTTTTGTTGTATAGTACTGAAAAGATTCAATAATTTCAATCACCATCAACTCAATACCCCACATATATTTTTTCCGTCTTTTTTTGTTCAAATATATTTCACTGTAGCCATTCAAAGGAAAATTACACATTCCAATAACATTTGAGTTCCTCTCAGTTACCCTTTCAGTGGTTCAGAGTAATGATAGAGTAAAAAAATCACTTTCTGTACAGGCTCTTTTTCCCCCATTTGGTAGAATTTCAACTTCAAATCTCCTTTGCCAAAAAGCAGTGGGTAATATCTAATGTTCTTCTCCAACAGCAGCCTACTTTGGAGGGAAGAAAAGGAGAAGTTTGAAGAAATCACTCATTCTAATTTATAAAGAATCACCATAGAGTATAAACAGTCTCTTGCATTATTTCCTAAAACAGAATTAGAGAGCCATAAGTTCTGATGCAGAAAGAGATTAGAAATAGTTCAGTATCTCTGAATATAGGTAATGACTAAAAAAATGAATTACTGAAAGTTATCCAGCCCTAAATTTTCACTGATATTGAGAGATAAGGAACTGCATAAAGACAAAACATGAAATTTATATATTTCTTAGCACTGTACACAGGTAGAGTCTTCCTCCATAGGATAGATTAAAAAGCTACATTTCTCCTGAGACAAGAATGGGATAAAGACAATAAGTGTAGTCAGATAACAAAAATGCTTTTTAAAGCCAGTATTCAAAAACAGCCTACAATGATCCATACAATCTGAAAAGAATATTCAGCGAATAACAAAACCCCCTTGTTTATAACATCATCTCAATTTCAATTTCATCTGCAGTTATCTCTTTTAAAACAAATGGATCTGGGGTCCTTATGTGAAACAAAGTCCTTTTTCTCAGGCCCACTTTTATTTCGTTATCGTTTTAGGTGCACTAAAGATTGAGTTTACAATAAACTGAACAGACAGCATACAAAAGGCTTTTAGAACTATACCATATGGTCCAGGGAAGGGAACAATCTGGACGATCCCTATTTCAATCTGCAAGCTTGTCCACCTCTATAACACATTATACCACTGTAATAAAATATTAAGATGAAAACGTAAAAGCAAAAAGAGTCTATCTTTAGCACTACCACGCAACAAACCTTCCAAAAATTTACTGATAAACTTAATAAACGCTTGTTTTAATTTATATTATGAGATTTGAGGGATGCAACAACAGGCTTACAAGCTGAAGCCACTATACAGCAGAAACAATATTTCGGCAGGGTATGTGTGGGTATTCAACTTATGCTTCAGAAATTTAGAAGGAAAAAGAAACACTTTTACAGGGGCATATTGGCAGGGGCTGATGTAATAGATGACACATTCTTGGAAATCAAATAAAAGCAATAGGGAAATGCCTATTGTTGCCTGGTGAAGGCCTAATCACATGGACACAGCTGGAACCAATGTAGATCATTCATTAATAAAACTGTATTGTAGTAGCCACTTTTTGATACATTTCAATTGCTGCTAAAGCAAATTCCTGAATTTCTTTGTTCAGTGTTAGTAAGACTGTTTTAATGGGAAATGTGAGAACATTCAGGAAAGGGAAAAAAACCTTTTTTCATACTAAAAATGAGACTAGTTCAAAAAGCTAAATGTCATTTTACCTTCAAATCTACATACACTATCAGCAGTTTAAAATATACAGTGTAAACTTGAAAAGAAGGAACTCATATGCTACTATAGATAAAAAGTGAGCAGTGTGAGATGCCATGGAAAACATACAAAATACTTGTGAAAGTATTTTAGAGAACGATAAAATGAGATGTTGAGAGTGAAAAAAATTAAAATGTATAACAAATTAGGAGAAATCAAACAACAGGATAAACATGCATCTTTTCATTAAATACTCACTATCAAATTTGAACTATGCAAGATAGGTCTATGTAAACATTACTCTCATTTCAGAACACATAAGCTTATAAATCATTATTTGTAATTATGGTCCTTATCTCATACCAAACAATACACTAAGTCACCAACCTGTGTTTATATATGAAAGCTGTACTGATATTTAAATGAAGTTAAATACTAGTTATAATTAAAAATTGGTACTTGACATAATAAAATCGTAGTTAAAATAATATGCATTTATCTCATTTTACTGTTATCTAATAAATGTATTTTTCCATATTTCAACAAATGTATGATTGTTACTCTATCACAGTTCTAGGAAACCATATACCAAACTATAAAGTTAAAGAAGCTTTTACTATATGTTATAAATATTTTGAAAGTATAAAATTTATTACAATACAAAAATGAAAAACCTAACAGCATTTACAATACTTAAATATAGCATATTTCCTCTATAGTTTGTGTATTGCCAGAAAAAACAAGTCAGTAGGGCAATTCATGTTGCATTTTTTAAGTCACTGAAAAACACACATGTATTATGTAAAAATAAAGAGATTAAATGCAAAAAAATTATATCATGTCAAATGTATTTAAAGTCAACCAGTAAATTTTATATGTAAAAAAGCATTATTTAATATATCTAAACATAAAGAATATAGACCAATTCTCCATAATCAATGTATTTATTATGTATCACAAACATATACTAATATAAAATTAAATGAAAGAACATTTTTGCCCCTGTTATCTTTAATCTCCAATGCTAATATAAGCTTTTGGTACAGGACATTTAAGATAGACTGTAATGAATGAAATGAACCAAAAGAAAAAGGTTTCACTGCCATCCCTTCACAATAAACCTTAAAATGTTAAACTAAATATTTGATTAATATAAGATAACAGGCATGTCACCATGATTTTTTTTTAGTAGTTCTGCAGGGAAAAAAAAAGAGAGGGGTTTAAGTACAAGTTTTTAAAAGCCACATGGGGAAATTGAGAACTGTAGCATTTATTACATGTGGATTATACATAAAAAGCAATTTGAGTAGTTGTTTGTTTTGATAAAGTAATGAGCCAATATGTTGCTGAACCTGTCTTGAATGAGGGAAAATAACAGGTGAGTTTATTTAATGCATACTTCTAATATACCTCCGTTTTACAAATACTTTTAATGATTTTAAATCAACTCCTAAATAAAAAATATATTGGGGGACTGTAGATTGTGCAACACAATTTTAATATACTTTTGGTATATATGGTATATAAAACTGCTCACATTAATAATTCTAACACGAATCACTGTTTATTTTCTTTTCAGTCAACATTTGTTACACTGTTATAAAAATACATGAATTTTTTTCACTCAAAGTAATTTTTTATTGCCAAAACTCATTGAATTCTTTTTTTAAAATTGTATTTTAAAGAGAGTAAAAATAAACATAACAAAACAGAACAAAGCAGATCAGAAGAAAACAATGTAAGATACACAAATACAGATTTTAAAGTAAGAGAACAGGAGATCTTCACTGTCTTATCATCTTGTCTCTTGTTTCCTTCCAAATAGTTTTCCACATCTTCGCATACAATGAACTCATACAAAACGAAATAGTATTACACTAATCAGAATAGGATGATGAAGGCATTTTAGGCCTTTAAAACCTGACAATAGGGAAATCAACAACGGCTGCCATAATGCTTCTCGTTCTCTTCAATCTAGCTGTCCACACTTTCATGTATGTTGAAATTTAACATACAAAACATACTGAAATCACTCTGAACAAAGAATAATAGTATTGCTGGATTTCACAGCATGACACTACAGAAAAAGCACTGGATACCATAGTGTTTCTTTTTCTTCAAATTAGCTGTTCATTTCATCATGCATTATATAGTTAATTCTCATAAACTGTATAGGAGAAGTGCTATGCATGTATGAGTCTCTACATGTATACCTATACTCTCTGTATTAAGACAGAAAAACAACACAAAACAAAACAAAACAAAACAAATTCCTAGAAAAACATGAAACAAAAAAGACAAATAAATAACAATAGGAAAGAGCCCAAAACACTGATAATACAGGTCTTTAAAACAAGGTGGCAGGAACATAACTGGGGTTGTCATTTTACATAATGATCTTCAAGAGTTCCTCCGATCACCATAAAATAATATGCACAATTATTCCAATCCTATGAATGTTAACTATTTTGTTCCAATAACATCAAATTTGTAACAATCATTTTAGCTATCCTAAGTGTCTATACAAATTTAGATTTTTTTTCTTTTCTCTTCCTTTTTCTTTTTCCTCAATTTCCCTGAGATATTATCTTTCCCCTTTAAGCATATTCTTATCTTTTCTCTGTATTTATTGAGTTTTTTTGTATCTTATGTACCCTTACCATTTCTTACACTAGAGAGAATATACGGTATTTACACATGTGAGTTTGACTTATTTCACTTATGAGTATACTCCTGAGTTGCATCCATTTACTTATAAATATCTCAATGTGATCATTCTTAAAGCTGAGTAGTACTCAATTGTATAAAAATACCACATGTTTTTTATCCATGCCTCAGTTGATGGACATTTAGGTTGTTTCCAAGATCTGGCTATTACAAATTGTGCTGCTATAAACATGGGTACACATATATCACTGTAGTATGATGTTTTCAGTTCTTCTGGGAATATGCCCAGAAGAGGAATAGCTGGGTGAAATGGGACTTCCAACCTCCGCTTTTGGGACCTCCTCTG
>PVJX010012239.1:0-50955 GCA_004027295.1 Dolichotis patagonum
CAAACAGTCGTGCTGAGATGCAGGTGTGCTCAGACTTTCGATCCAAACAGCCCAGGCCACTCTACGGGTCCAAGAGTTTCGGGGTCCCAAAGAGACAGCCCGAGATGCTGCTTTCTGGGAGACTTCCTGGGGGTGAAGGGCCAGTTATATTTATTCTTAAATCACTTCAAACAATCCAAAATAACTACTACTTAAGAAATGTGACACAAATTAAAAATTTTTTTTATTTGCCTGAAATTAAAATAACACATGAGAGAAAAAAAAGAAAAGAAAGAAACCTACCAACATCAGATACTCATTACACTTCCAGTGAGTTGAGTAACATCTAAATCCTTTTTAAATGAAGTGAGAACTGACATTAGAGGAAAAACCAAGACAGCAACATTATCACTGTTTTTGACATGACTTTGAAATAGCATTAAATGAATTCTCTGTTTAAGACTCTTAGCCCAAATTTACATACTCAGTCAACAGACTTGTTTAAAGGCAAGATTCTTCCTCAGTTGCATCCAACCTCTGTCACAGTCCTGTGTTCCAAAAGCATGCTTTCCTTGTAGTCTACCTATTGATTTAATTCACCATTCTTAAATCTATGCCACAGTCCAGGTGCAAATGATGTTCTTAAATTCGCACCAGGTTACTGATCAGATGCCAGTTATTTGATGAGTTTGTTTCCATGCTGCTAAGTAACCCTCAGTCTTGCCGCCTCACCTTTTTGGGTTTTCAACCTCTCTCTCAGGATTTAGATATTAATCAACTCCCTGCCCAAGAACAGTCTTGCCATGGGCTGCCTGTTGTAATGACTTCAACTGAAAGACTGTAGAGAGAAGAGGCTTCAGAGATGTAAATACATTTGTGTTAAGGGCTTCTTGTGTGCCACGCATCAGGCCACACACTTTCAAGCATCATATCATTTACTCCCTCAGTAGGGAACTTAAAAGAATGAAAAAGATATCTTTTCATGGCAGGGCAGTAAACTTTGTGCTGTACCAACTAAAAAAGGTTCCTCATTTCAGGGAGGAAGAACGTTGTGACTCCCAAGGTGGTAAAAGTCATAATGCTTTCTAATCCCTCAGCTTTTAAGTACAAGCAGTTTGGGGCTTCTCTAGTCTTGTCTCCCTGTGCTGTAGTCTACTTAGGTATATTATATGGGTACATATCTCCACTTTTTCCTCTGCTAATGACTTGCTTCCAGACTACCTTACAACTTTTTGAGAGATGGAAATGGACTCAGATCACTCCTTTTCTTCTCATACCAGTAAGTGGATGCATTTCTCAACAAACCCTTACTGAAGAAATTTGAGTCAATGAAGGTCAAGGGGACTTCAGTGCATAAGGTAAAATATCTGTCCTGGGTAAGCATCCACTGTCTTCAAAAATAATTACTTAATTGGAGCAACAGGTACTTAAGTTAATTAGACTATTTAAGTATAATCTAGGAGAAAGCATCTTTCATTGCTACAAAGCTAAACTAACTTTTTATGACTCAATTGAAAACATTTTCCTCAACCTAAGAACTACTTTTATGTAATTCTGAATCCACGTTCCAAATTACCACCTCTGTCGGTGGTTTATGTAGACCTGTCCACTCTGATTTAATTTTTTAAAAGGCTGTTGGAGCTGTGTAGGAATGATCTTAGAGTCGTTCATGATTTGATTTCATGTGTTAGATCTGGGTTAATTCCTTTGACTAGAGAACATTCATTTCAATCTAGAATAGACTGTCTAGTCCTCAGTTTCAGCCTGGAGAGCTGAAAGCTGTTACATTTGAATCACATATAATTCTCCTAACAACTACAATTTAAAATATGTTGATAATACAGTGTCATCTTTCTCAATAGTATGGAATATTTAGAAACAAAAATTATAGAGTCTAGTTCTGAATTAACACTAAGTTTTATTCATTTTTTTCTCTTAACCCTTGACATATGAAACATTTCTTGTCCTAAGAATTTTATGTGAAGTCAAGTAAAATTGTGATGAATTAAGAATTTTTTTTTCTATCATGGATGTAGTAGCCACTATCTGTAGTCTCAGGGCAGGCAGAAAGATCACAAGCAAGGCCAGCCTGGGCAACTAAGTAAGACCCTGCCTACAAAGACCCTGGGTTCAATCTCAAGTACTGGGGAAAGAAGAATTTTTTCCTAGTATGCACTTTCTTCTATTTATAAGAGCAAAATATTCATTTTCCATTCATTCACTCAACAAATATTCATAAGGCACCTGCCAGAGGCCAATCATTGAGCTAGCAGGGGATACTATAACATGCAACAACAAACTTTCTTCAAGAACAAAGCTAATTAAGTTCTCTACAGTCATTTAAAATACAAGAGAAATTATATATGGACTATACATAGTTATATATACATATATGTGTGTATAGTAAAAGTTTAGTTGAGCACAAAAGAAATAGAGCACTTTTATATGGCAGAATGAAGCAGGTTATGCATATCCACAATGATAAAAAGTGCTTTAGACTACGTAGACCTTAGGAGAAACTAGGTTAGACATATGTGTTATGGGCTGGCATGTTCATACCTTTGTGAGAGAAGAACTAAGCCCTTAATCTCCATGTACATCAAGTATAAGACACAGCCATACACTGCCTAAAAGTGATGCATTTTGAGCTGAGCATGGTGGCACACACCTGCAATCCCAGCATTTGGGAGGCTGAGGTAGGAGAATCATTGCAAGTTCGAGGCCAGCCTTGGTTACAAAGAGAGCACAAGGCAAGCCTGAACTGCATAGCAAGACCCTGCCTCAAAAAGACCCTTCCCAAAAAGTAAAGCATTTAACATACAAATACACATGCACAGTGTTAGCTTTCCATTACTTGGACAAAATACCTAACATACACAATTTTTTAAAAAAAGAATATTTTTTCTCACAGTTTGAGAGATTTAAGTACATAGTTGACTGGCTCCAAGGCAGAAACATCAGACATTGACCCTTCCTTTAAAGAGAAAAATCATTACTGTATCAGGTTTTTTTTCCAGTATAGCAAAGCACCCCAAAAGTTACTGTCTTAAACAACCATTTATTTGCTCACAATTCTGTGAGTTTAGCTGCACATTTCTTTTGCTGGACTTGTCTGAAGACACACAGCTGCACTCATCTGTGGGAAATAATTGCAGAGATAAAGCACTCAGGTTCCAGAAGCATTTTTGTCTTTGAAGTCTTTTCTGGCACCCCAAATCATACCTTGAGGTGATCAGCCTCTCCCCTTGTTCAAGAAGCCAGTTTTAACTTGTCATATTTGTGTGCCTAAATTGTTGTTGAAAGCATTTAATATTCATAGTCAAAATATTAGGGTGTTTGTCCTCCTATGCAACTAAAGAGATGTGAGAGCTTGAGCAAGTCCCTTCATCTTTTTGAATGAAACATGAAAGAGATTAAGTGATTTCCCAAATGCCTTCCACTATCCATCTGGAGTCCTGTGTGTGATGGATGACTTTGCTTTTTACTTTTACTTTTACTTTTCCTATAAGGCCTTAGGGAAGTTCTATCCTGAAGAACAGAAATTCTTTCAGTCCAAAGACAAATAATAAAAATGAGAGTGAGAACAAATGAGCGCCTGCTGTCTATTAACCTCACTTAGTGTGGCAAAATACTAGGAAGTTAAGGTGGATGATTCTAGTTTGATTCCAGAATAAAACACTGAGGTTCACACAGAGAAAAATCATCAGTGTGTTAGTTGGGTTTTTTGTAGCATAACAAAGCACCCCAAATCTCAGTGTTTAAGACAACAACCACTTTATTTGCTCACAATTATATGAATTTAGGTTCATGGTTCTTCTTTTGGACTTGCTTGGAGGTGCACAGTTACATTAGTCCCCACTCACCTAGACTGGAAGCTCTAAGACAGCAAAACTTGCACTTCTATAAATTGTTACTATCTGTAGTGTTGTCCTTGTGTCTCTGTCAGGCTAACTTCTTCCTTTAACAATGGCATTCTTTAAGGACTAGATTTTATTGGGGCATAGCTTGATGCTGTGTAATCTATTACATAACCAAGCCAAAAGGGCAACCCAGACTAAAGGACAGAGAAAAGTGCAGAACTGTCTCTCTCAGTTGACAGAAGATAGCAAAATAGCACTTCAAGGGGAAGTATGTTGGGGAGAGTAGGAATTTTGTAATCCTCCTTATGAACAATTGACCACAGTCAGTCACAGCAATAAGGCACCCAGTAAATACTTTTCTAAAGGATATATGTCCTTAGTTTGTAAAGGCTGTTGAGTTATTCTCTCTCCTAGGAAGAAGTAATAGGAGTGTAGATTAGAGGTCTCATGAGTGGGGAATCAGCTAAGACTCTGTTCAGAACAAATTCTGGTGTACAACATGGAAGGCAGTGGGTGTATTGGTTTTAGTTTTCAGTGGAATTGTTTCTCTTTGATGGGTGGATATAAAACATATTAACATGGAATATTGACCTTTACACATCTCTAAAGACATTTCTATAAGGGAAATAATATAGGTGAGATTTGATTTACCCATAGCAGATAAGAACTGTTCTCTATTTGCATTATTACTCTCTCATTGTCATAAGTTTAAAGAACAGTATCAAATAAATTCAATCAAATTTAATAAATATTTATTTAATGTCAATTTAGTACCAGAAACATTAAAATATAAATGAGATTTAGCAACAGCATGCATGACGATGCAGCCCAACCTAGGCAAATTGTTTAGATCCTGGCCATTTCTTTCTGTTCTTATGGTTCTGGCCTCAAGAATTACATGGACCAGAGGAGACAACATGCTGAGTAGAGAAGGAGCCTCATTCAGAGGCACTCAGAGAAATTCAACTAAAAGTAATTGGATGAAAGGGAAGGGACACATACCTTGCAACTAAAATCAATCTGCTGTAAGAGACTAATAGATCAAGCAAAACATAGATAAAGGGCTTAATAAAATGGCCAACAAACCCATCCAGATGCCGGTCAGTCTCCAGACTGGAACAACTGCCCACCATACTTGGAATTTTAGAAGGGAGGCAAAAAAGAATATGTTAAAATAACATGGCTAAATCAAGCCATATAGGACAGACTTGGGATATAAGATCTTTTGCCTCTTTTGCAGTCCTCCAAACTGAAGATGCTACAGTCCAGCAGTAAATTCTGCCAACACAAACTGCTGCCTCCTTGATGATAGACCAATTTTGTTTGTTTGCTTCATTTTTTCTTTTCTTTCTTTTTGTTCCTTTCCTTTCCTTTTCTTTTCTTTTTCTTTTTTTTCCTTTCCTTTTGTGCACCAGAGCACTAATTGGAACCACCAGGAAGGAGACTGAAGATTACAGGGATGCATAGTAAATGAAACAGCTAACCCCTCTCCCCTGACCTGTGGTTAGAGAGACATGGGAAATTAAACTGCCTTGTACTTCCGGATTGTTCAGCCCTGGGCTGTCCCCATGCCACCCAGGGGCAGGAGTAGAAAGGCACCTGAGAGCAACTCCTCATCTCACCTAAGGAAGCCACAGACTACAGCAGAGGTGTTTGACAGTGGCAGCAGAATTTGTAAAGCAAGGAATGGGAGTTAGCACCCCACTTCAGGAGAGGAGTAAGAATTAAGACTGAGCAGCATTGGCTGCAACAGCAGGAGCAGAAGACCAGACCATGTCACAGCAGCCCACCCTGCCCTGCAATAAATGACCTGAGAAGACAGAGACTTGCAAGTGGAAGCGGAACACAGAAGGCTGAGCAAGGACCAGGAGGAGCCAAAGGTGCATGGCACTGGGAGTAGACACCTGTCTCTGTCTGAAAATAGCAATTGGGAGAGAGACACCAAGAGAAACAGGGTAAGAAGTGGGAGGCTGCTAAGGGACACACAAAAAGTACTGGCTGAAAACTCTGGCCACAAGGCCCCTACATCTGGAGGCCAAGACCATCATTAAATCCAGCACAAACTCTGCTGCAGGCTTGGCAGTGCTATCCAGTGTCTCAGTGGACAGCAAAGGAATTTTTTTCATTGTATTCTATTTTTCTTCTTTTTTTTTTCCCGGTTTATTTCCTGTTCTTTTTTTTTTTTTTTAGTTTTGTCCTTTACATATATCTTTGTTCACATGTGTTCATCTTCTTTCCTCCTTTCCTCAGTTTAATTCTCCAGATGTAATTGTATTTTCATGGATAAATAGTCAGCCCATCTAATTTTCCTTCAATAATTGCTTGTTTACTCCTTCATTGTTTCTCTTACGCCCTCTTCTGTAGTTTCCCAAAGTTTACATGAGCATCCTTTGTCCTCCAATTGGGCCTCAACTTTATCTCTTTTCAGTTGTCTCCATTTTATCCACTATCTTTAAATTGCCCCACCACAAAGTAAAACCCCCCTACCATGGGGAAACACTTTGCATAAAAGCTTCTTATGACTGATTCTGTTATATAACTTTAGGCTTTGCTTTTATGGTTACAAGTACAAAATTAGTAGTTACCACAGTTTTCTAGTTTCTAAACTGTGTTTGATGCTATAGTTAATGCTAATTATACTATTTTAGTTAGGATGGCATATCTGTTTTCATCAATTGTTCTCACTTCTGCCACAATACTTGGAGGTTCTGGGATATTACCCTCACCACAACCCAGTACTAAAGGACTGGGTACTGAACCAAATGGATAGAACATCTCACTCTAAATTAATTGGAAGGCTGGGATCTTGGGACAGACTCAAATCAAGAACCTCCTACACACAGAAGACATCTCTAAAGAACAAACACTTAAGGCCTTGATACTAGTGAGAAAGCTACCTACTACAGAAACTTACAAGTATCAACATAGAAAACAAAATGTAAACAAATTTAAACAGAAAATGACATGCTGCAGAAGCAAAATCCCACCTCAGACCTCCAACCCACATAGAATAAGTCTAGGAGGCAACAAAATAAAGGAAAATGGAAGACATACACCTGAAACTTCTGAAATGATAGCAACTGAAGTAAAGAAACAAATCCATGAGACAATAGAGGCAATCAGACCAGAAATAATCTCAGATTAAAAAAGAAATGCCAATATTCATAAAGGGGTTGCTCAGCAAATCTAGAGTAGAGATAGATTTTAAAAAATAGGTGCTGATAGAAAAAGGATGGAAACCATGAATGATAATATAGGAAAGACATAGAATGTGTGAAATCAATTCAAATAGATATCTAGGAAATTAAAAATCTCACTGAAAACTGGCTAAAATACTTGAATGAAACTGAAGATAGACTTCCAGATCTTAAGGAAAGGATCATGACAACCATTATGGAAGGAAAGATCTCTTAAAAATAACAAAAGATTAAGAAATAATTATATGTATATATATGCTAAGATAATCATACTACTAATTTCTTTTTGTTAATTGAAAAGAATGGTCTGTGTTTATATTGCTTGATCAACATTCATGACTATATCTTGAAATATTATTGCTATTTTGAAGATAACAATATGCAATATATTAACTACTATTAATTTACTACCATCCTGTTTTGAAATTCTGTATCATTGTTTCTATTGTTTTTTTCTCTTCAGAATAAAGTAAAACAAATGCAATCTAAATGAATACTATTAAGTTCACTCCTACCTCTCACTAGAGTATTTTTTTAACTTATCAAATAAAAAATAGCAATGGACCTCAAAACAATTCATCTGACAGTTACTAGGTGATGCAAAACAGACTAATATAAGTTTAATTGGAATCAGTGAAGAATCAGAAGATAGCACAAAGAACATTAAAATCCTGTTCACAGAAGTTATAGCAAAAAAAATTTTTTTTCCAAGCTTGGAAAAACAATTTGAGATACAGATAAGTGAGGCATATAGTACTCCAAATAGTCATGATCAGAAAAAACTACACCAATGCATAAAATACTCATGGTTCCAAAAATTTAACACAAAAACAGCATGTTAAAAGCTATTAGAGAGGGCCGGGGATTTAGCTTAGTGGTTTAAGCACCTGCCAGGCAAGTGTGAGGTAGTGAGTTCAATCCCCGGTACCAAAAAAAAAAAAAAAAAAAAAGCTATTAGAGAAATGAAACAAATCAACTTTAAAAGAAAACCCACCAGAATCACAAGATTTCTAAATTCAAACACTTAAGATGAGGAGAGCTTGAAACGAAGCATCTAAGATTGACATATCTGCAAAATTATCTTTCAAAATTGATAGAGAAAGCTGAATGTGATGTCACACTCTCGTAATCTTAGCACTTTTGAGGTTAAGATGGAATTATCTCGTAAATTCAACATTGTTTGGGGTTCTTTGCTATCATTATTTATTTGTCTTTTTTGTTTTTTGTTTTTCTACCAATGTTTTCTTTAGTTTTGTTTTTCACTCTAATGCAGAAAGGATAGATGTACATGTAGAGACTTATGTAGAACCTAGAACTTTTCCTAAATAGTTTATGAGAATTGATTGTATTATACATGACGATATGATCAGCTACTTTGAAGAAAAAGAGACATTATGGTATCCATTGCTGATTTCCTATAGTCATGCTGTGAAATCCAGTAATGCTTTTATTCTTTGTTTAGAGTGGTTTTAGTCTGTTTTGTATTATTTAATTTCAACATATGTGAAGGTATAGACAGCTATTTTGAAGAGAACAAAAAACATTATGGTAAAATTGTTTATTTTCCTATTGTCTGGTTTTGAAGGCCTGTAATGCCTTCATGATTCTGTTTTGATCAATTTTATACTATTTTGTTTTGTATAAATTCATTGTGTGTGAAGATATAGACAACTATTTAGAAGAAAACAAGTGACATGATGGCAACCACGGTAGACCTCCTGTTGTCTTTCTTTGAACTGCTATGTCACTTACATTGTTTTCTTCTGATCTGCTTTTGTAATGTTTTGTTTTACCCTCTTTAAAATTAAAAAAAATTGAGTCCAGCCTGGGGTACATAGTGAGTTCAATGCCAGCCTGAACTCCATAGCAAGACCTTGTCTCGAAAATAATTGATGGAGAAATAAGATACTTCCATGATAAAGAACACCTGAAGAAATTCCTAACTGCAAAAACAAAACTCCAAAAATTTCAGAAAGATATCCTAGAAAAAGACAATTCCAAGATTCAAGTGGAATGAATCCACCAGGTAAGGCAAGCAATTAAACAGAAGAAAGAATTAGCAATGGAAAAACAACATGACAAGGATAAGTCAATTTGTATCAGTTATAACCATCAATGGGAATGGTCTCAAACAAAAGAAATCAGAGTGATAGAATGGATCAAGAATCAAGATCTACTAATATACTACATATAAGAAACACATTAAATTCAAAAAGAAATTCATGTACTGAAAGTCAAAGGGTAGGAAAAAATACTCCATGCAATAAAAACCTGGAAAGAAAGCAGGGATAGCTACTCTATTTGCAGACAAAGCGCATTTAAGGCCATAACTAATCAGAAGACACAAACATATTTGTTTGTGCCACTACATACTTGTTAAGGGAACAAGTCAAGAGGAAGAGGTAATAATCATAAATATATATGCACTAAATATGATGCACCTGACTGTATAAAACAAAAATTAATGGATATGAAAAATCAAATACACACTGATACAACTATAGAGTCCCACAACTTCAAAATTGCACTGTTACAAATATACAAATCAACTGGACAAAAAAAATTAACAAAGAAATATAAGAACTGAACTAAATCTTCAAACAAATGGACTTAATAGATATCTACAGTGTCACGTTCCACAACAACAGAATACACATTCTTCTCAGCTGTACACTGGACTTCCTCCAAAACAGAACACATACTAGCTCATAAAATATGCTTAAGTAAATGCAAAGGAATTGAAATTATCTCATGCATATTATCAAACCATAGTGCAATTAAATTGCAATGGCAAAAGAAATCACAAAACAGCATAAACAGGGTCTGGGGATATAGCTCAGTGGTCTAAGCATCAGCTTACCAAACACAAGGTCATGATTTCTAGTCCTAGTACCCCCCAAAAAATTTTTAAAAGCTGCATAAAAATATGGAAATTAAATAACACTCTTCTTACCAACCAATGGGTCACAGATGAAATTAAAGAAGAAATTAGAAAGTTTCTACAATTAAATAATTCCAGTACCACATACTGGAACTTATGGGACATAATGAAAGCAGTCCTATGAAGGAATTTTTTTTTAAATTTTATTTAAAGAGAAAATAAACAACAAAACAAAACAGAAAAAAACGGTAGCAATGATACAAAATTCCAAAGGAAAAAAAAGAAAAGACCAAAAAAACACTAAGAAATCACTACTTGATAAATTACATACTGTCATCTTGGACATAGTTGTTCAAGTTACAAAATTAAAGCATACAAAGTAGACATTCAAACAGTGAAACTGTTAACAGTGCTGTTCAACAATCTAACAAAAACAGTAATATGGTCATTTATCTTACACACTTAAACATACATGCAATTATATCCTTTAGAGCACTTTTCTTTTCTTTCTTTTTTACAGTAGCAATTACGCATTTTGGGTTTTAATACTCCTACAGTTCTTATTACTTTTTACACTAGAGATGCAATGTGATATTTATAAATATAATTCTTATTTTATTTCACTAATGAGGATAGTCTCAAGTTTTCTCCATTTCCCTATGAAGGCCTCAAGATCTTTATGAAGGAAATTTATAGTGGTGAATTCCTGTATCAGAAAAATAGTGAGCTCAAATAAATAAACTTTTTGTGCTTCAAGTATCTAGAAAAATTATTTTGATTGGGATTGCACTAAATCTGTGTATAAGGTTTTCCTTTAGGCAATTCTAATGGTTGGCCATTAGCAATCACTGCTCTAGCATAGTGATTTTAAAACAAAAAAAATTAGAATGTACTCCAAATGTGTTATTAAAGGCTGAATTGCATTTCTTGAAATTTTACATGTTAATCCCTTAACCCTCAATGCCTCAGAATGTGACTATTCTGTAAATAGTCTTTAAAGAGGTAACCAGGTTAAAACAAGCACATTCCAATTTGACCTATATCCATATTAGAAGAGGAAATTAGGACAGAGTCAAAGAGAGAAGATCATGAGAAAATGGCAAGAAGTGGGCCATTCACAGACATGCAGAGAGACCACAGAAGAAACCAACATTGCTTGCAACTTAATCAAGGGCTTTCAATTTCCAGAACTGTGAGAAAATACATTTCTATTGTTCAGTCCACCCACTCTGTGATACTTTGTTATAGCAGCCCACACAAAGTAATAATGTAACTTCCTACCACAAGAAGGTATTTTTAAGAGTGTTTTGTGTCATAAAGAGACATTCTTTCCAATGGAAAATAATTTCCATTAAGATGGTCATTTAATTAAGTCTCAGTCTGTTCAGACTTGTTGGGGAGGAAATTTGCTGAGAGAGAAAAGGCAGAGAGAAAAACACAAGTGAAAGGGGATATCAAAGAGCTGGTAAGACTAGGACAAGGGGATGAAAGCAATAGCACTGAAGGAATACATTAGAGAAGCACAATTCCCATACCTTAACCTAAAGGGGAGTTCATAAGAGAAGTACATGATGCAATGACATTATTAGGAAACAACCTCTCTAGGACAGAGACAGGAGCACCTTTAGCGGTCATAATAAATTTCATCACCGAGTCTTCCCCCGCCATTAGGGGAAGATTTATTTTTTTCATGCATTTAGTTGACATCTATTTATAGGCTATCTCCTATGTCTTAGATACTACTACAAGTTATATAAAAATGACTGATGTAGGAGCTGTGGTATCTAAGTAAGAATGCCAGTCTAAACTTCCTTAAATGTTCAATCCCAGGAAGACACAGCTAACCCTCCTCTAAGTGTTCTTCAGATCTTAATCTTGTGGTAGAGCTCCCCAGGTTCCAGATAACTTCCATCCCCAGCCACCCAGCAGGTGGTGAGGTTTTCACTGTATCTGTTTGGGGTTAAGGTGTAGGAACTGTACTTGTCTTACATCCTGACTCTAACACATGGCCACTCACACAGAAAGTTCTCAGTGAATATTTATTAAGTTAATAGCTTAATCAAGTCTTTGAACCATGAACCTTTCTTAGCAAATCTGGCATCCCCCTCCTCTTCCCCTATTCCCTGGAGCAATCCCAAAAAGAAGTTTTAAAGTCTCCTAGGAGAGTTCACATGAGGTAGCATGGAAGAAACATAATTAAAAACAAAATCTGATCCCAGTCTAGAAAACGTCCCCACAAAAGTAAGGTAGAAAAACAGGGTGTGGGACCCAGTCCGCAACCCCAGAGATCCGGCCACAGCCATGGTGGAACCCAGGAGGCTGCACAAGGAAGCAATTCGCCAGCCCTCTCGGTAAACGCCTCTCTCCGGCATGAGCCAGGAGGAGACCCAGTCAGCATCTCCTGTGAGCCTACCGGTGCTCAGGCTGAGAAGCAAACATCCCAACCCCGCCCTCGAATTGGCAACTGGGGACAGAGGTCTGAGCATCTCTTGGGAGGATGACTGTATGCAGTATAGCAAATATGGGAGATTTCCTTATATCTTCTGTTTGAAAGCAAATGTTGTTTTCACTGTTTTGTTTCATTATGATTAATTATTTTACTCTATTCAATATTCTCTTTCGATTGGTTTTATAATGTTCTATCTTTGGTTTGATTTTGCTATACCTAATTGGCTAGACAACTATTGTGAAGATAACGAGATATCCTCTGGTACCTATTACTGTTATCCCAGTATCCTGCTGTGAAGCTCTGTACCAGTTTCACCACATTGTCTCACTTGGCTTTGTTCTATCTTGTTCTGTTGTATTTCTACTACCTTAAAAAAAAAAAAACAAAAAAACCAGGGTGCAGTGACACACACTTGTAATACTAGCACTGTAAAGACTGAGGCAGGAGGAGTGCCATGAGTTTGAGACTAGCCAGTCTACATGGTGAGTTCAAGATTAGCCTGAACTATATAACACAGCAAGACCCTATCTCAAAAACCTAAAAAAACAAAAAAAAATAGTAAAAATGATTTTATCATTAAATAAGCATTGAACCAGAAACTGATGTGCATACCAACTATTTGTCTAAAGAGATAGCAAAGACAGTAAGAAATCTTCTACAGAAGTCACACATGTTTTCAAGTTAAAATTGCTAAATGTACTGAATGTCAAGTGTTCCATTTACATTCAGGGAACTGTTCAAATTAGGCCTACCTTTAATCAGGATTTGGGGAGATACCATCTTACGTTCTCTGATGACTACTACTTAAACAGATGGGCTTTCAGATCTAGGAGGAGAAATTCTAGAATTGTAAGGTTGGCAATTGTCATTTGTAGTAGCAAGGCGACTCTGCATACCTGGAACCTCAGGCTCATCAGAGTCTCCATAGGATAGACTTGCTGACCCAAACATGAGCACACAGGAACTGCAGGTGCTCTGTTAACCAGGTGCTATAATTTGAATCTGAAATTCCTCCAGTGGACAAAAGGCTCACATATTAAAGGCTTGGTGCTACTGAAAGGTGGTGGGAACTTGAAGAAGCAGGACTCAGTTGCAGGAAGTTAGGTCATTAGTGGTGCACACCCACTTACATCTTCTTCCTGTCTTTGGTTCCTAGCTTCAATGAGTACAGCAGCTTCCCACATCACACACACAAGCTCCCAACCAACTTCAGCATACAACCTTGTCACAGGCCCAAAATGAACCAGCCAAATAACCATGAAATGAAAGCTCCAAAACTGAGATGGAACAAACCTTTCCTCTTCTCATTGATTATCTCAAGTATTTATTGACAGTAACAGAAAGCTAATATGCCAGGTGTCCACACCTTGGCACTGTACTCTTTGGACAGAAAAGTGAAACCTCCCTCTGAAATGTCACTTGGTAATTACATTAGCCTTGAGCATTAAGCAGTGCAGCCCATGAAGGATAAATTTTTGAAACTAGACAAACTTGTGCTTAAATTCATGCTTTACTATATGTGTTGTCTGCTCTTGAGCTAATTTGTTAATTTTTCCAAGACTTTCTTGACCATAAATTGAAAAAATACTTCTCACAGAGAACACATAGAAGAGTCATTAACTATTCTTACTAGTTGTATTGAAGCAATAAAGTACAGAGGTGGAGTAGAGAGTACACTTTGAAGCTGAATACCTACTTTCACCCCAGAACCACGTTAGACAAAAGCACTTGTCCTATTGCTCTGTTTTCCCATACATAAAGTGCTTGGAAGAGTTGTTAGGCTGTGTGAGAATTTAATAGATATTAAGTATTAGTTTTTAAGTTTTCATTAGGGTTTCCAAAATGCTATAGCAAGCCATCTATCTAATTCTCTTCTCCTCTTCTGTTAACCTTACCTCCCTTTTATCAAAGAAGACTGGAAAAAGTGTAGAGTTATACTCTAATTTTTCAAGATTTCTCTCATTCACAATCCTTTGAATTATGAAATCCCTATAAGAATGATTATCTAGCTTAAAAGCAAAGGAAAATAATTTGAAAACCCAAAAGCATAAAATTTCCAAATTGAGGTGCAGAAGTTTCTGGCTTTCATCCCTATTTAGTACTTGTTACTCTATGTCTTGATTTTTATTCTTTTCTTGGCACCTTCTGAATAAAAAGAGAAAAGCTTAGCCTTTCATATCTATTTAGTGGGTATTGAAAAATTTACATTATCTTAATAGCACTAACTACATACCTAGCCTGAAAATTACTCTAATTGCTCTTCAGATAGGAAACAATCATCATTCTTTTCTGTTCCTAGGACAACATCAGAACTGAGGGCAAAGTTCAGCTAAATAAATCACTTTAATCAGGTCTGCTCTAATGACTAATAAAACAGTATATTAGAGAAAGAATATTTTAAACATTTGCATTAATTGATCACATGCAAGCTGCTTACTTTCATTTAAAATAAATACAATTTGGGCGTGGTGGTGAACACCTGTAATCCCAGCACTCAGAGAGTTAGAGACAAGAGGATCACCATGAGTTCAAGGCCAGCCTAGGCTACACAGTGAGTCCAGGCTAGTCTGAACTACATAAGAAAACCCTGTCTCAAAAAATAATAACAAAATAAAATAGTTATGAATTGAAATCTCAATGATTTTGTAGGTGTCTAACTTTTTGGTGTCTGATAAGACAGAGATGAACTCTCTCTCCATTCTTCAGAATGTGCAAGGTTTGAGAACCTGGAGAATGATGTAGCATTCTAGAACTAATTTGGTCCTAAATTCTTCACCTGTTGTGGAATCATGATTGAAATTGTCTCCAGGTCTATTGTGCTCATATAATAAGTTAGGGCATGGAAAAAGGTGATGAGTGCATTAGGTAGACAAGAAAAATCATTTTGGGCCCAATAGCCAGTGGAACACTGTTTAATGTTTCCCTTTTCAGCCAACAGTCTTTGCATTCTCTTTCCAGATTTGGCTCCATATAGATGTGTGCCTAAATCTCTCATTTACAAGCTGTGCCACTTTGAGCCAACCAGTTAAATTCTCTGACCCTCAGAATTTTGATCTGTAAACTTCACATAATGGTAATTTTCTCACTTACTTGAGAGATTAAATGTGACAGTGTGTATAAATCTGTGCTCCCAAACACTGTGCCTATTTTAGAACTGTGTAACCTCCCATCACTAAATGTTGGCTTCTTTCCTGTCTCCTTCTGCTCTAGTCAGGGATCTATTTGTCATCCCCAAACACAGACTCAATGCTACCTTACAAACCCCAAAGGAAAATGATTTAACTCCAATTTATCTTTAAAGTACTTGCTTTAATTCATCTTCTTCCAGTGACCTACTCATCCCATATTGAAACCATCTATCTCTCTTTTTCTGACTTCTTCTGTAGTAAGGTTTTTGTGCCATTAGTAATACATAAGCACATTCTACTGGGGGTCCATTTTTGCTTGGTCCCTCTCTGTCTCCACTACTAGATCTTTGAGATCTCTCTGGTCTGGTGAGATACCTAAGTCACAATATGTGCCTTTTTGCCTCTGGGGTCCTCTGAAGGAAGACCTGGAGACCACTCATTGGGAAGATGATTGCAGGAAACACAAGTGGGGACATTAAGACAGGGAATAAAGAAATGCTGCCACTGTGGCCTCTAGAGTTCAGCTCCACTGAGCACCTTCTGGGAAGCACCCTGCAGGATTCTCCCACCAAGAAACAGAGAAACTTGGAGACTCTCACTGACTGACTAAACCTCAAGTCCCGCCAATTAAGGGTTCTCCAAGCACATCAAGTATCAACCCTTCTGGAAGCCCTGCACATGGCTAAGCATGCCCTTCGCCTGAAGGAGGAGAAACAGAAAACAGAGCCCAAACCAGGTAGAAAGCTGCCTGTGTGAACTGCAGCTCGCTGTTGTGGGTGAACTCAGGTTTGGGGCATCTACACTATCTACTGTAGTGTCCAATAAAAATCTAACTAGCATTAAATGAGTGGAAAAATAAGTACTAGAGTAACTCTATATCTTAATTCAAAGTCAGTTATCTAGAGTTACACCTATATTTTATGCCACTATTCTATTTAACCTCTTTAATACATTATATGCTAAGGCCCAGTTCTGAAGTGTTCTGAAAAAGACATCATGGCTATTTTCCTCTCTGTTTCTGTTTAGAGGACTATGGAATTACCTGAGTCTAAAAGATAGGAAATAGGAGCTGATTGCTACCAAGAACCTTTCTTGACCATTTGCAACATTCTGTACAAGATGTATAGTGACTTGTCTAGATTCAAATAGTAAGCCAATATTTCTCAATATGGAAAAACAACTTGGGATTTCTCAAGTGTTTTAAAAGCCAATCAAGAGAATCTAGTAATGGATTACTCACACACCCACATCCTGGTTGCTCCACCTAACCAACCATTCCATCCGTGCTCCCACTGAGTTCTCTTTTCTCCCACAAACACTATGTTTTTATGTTTCCACAGAGCCATTTATTCCAGGAGGACCATGGGGCAGTACAAACAACTATATGATTCCAAACAGTTCCCTTTTATTCCTCACTACATTTTCCAAACACTGCAGGAAATGTAATCTTAAACCAACATGGAATATTTCCAGCTGTAAAAGTGGAGGCATGTAATCTTAATGCCAACATGGAATATTTCTAATCAGTTTATGCAATTCACAAAGAAATTTCTTGGGAGGATTTCAAGTTTTACATCTTACGTTTTTCCACATTCATGATATCATTAGCCTAGAATCAACTAATAAATGTAAGAGCAGTTAACAAAGCTAGATTTATTCATTAATTCTTCCCGTTTGGTCCTATTGTTATGTGTAATACCTTTAATATCTTAAATTAGAGCAAAGATTCTCAGATCAGACTCAAGTCTTTAAGGATGCATTAAATTTTTACAGGAACAGAGCAGATTGGCTCAGAAGGAAGCCTCTAATAAATATGAGCAACTCTGGGAAAACTGCATTCTCTCAAAACTGACATCTCATTCAAAAACAGCAATCTTCATTAATGAATGTTCTACAGTCAAGTGTGACAAATTTGTGCTTAGGATTAAACTTTTAAAATTCTTCCTGCCTGAATTCTTTCTTTCTTTCTTTGTTTATTATTCCTTCTTTTATTTCTCCTTTCTTTCCTCCTTTTCTTCTTCTTTTTTTCTTTTTATCATAGAGCCAAGCTAAAAAACCAAAAAGTCAGGTCAGGGATTTAGCTCAGTGGCACAGCACCTGCCTGGCAAGAGCAAGGTCCTGAGTTTGATTCAGGGAACAAAAAAAAAGTCATTCTGTTCAGATAAACTGTCAGCTCTTACCAGTTTTAGTCACAAAAATAAAACCACCTAAGTGATACCAAATACTTTCAGTACCAAAGTTTTACAGCTAATTTCAGTAGTATAATTTTCAAAGCCAGAAAAGCCAGGAAGCCTCAGGCAAACACTTACAGGCTGCATCCTTTTCTTGGCTTCCTTTTTAAGAAGCAAAAATGAAAAAGAGAAGGACCCAAGAACACAAAAAGGGGGAAATAGAAACCAAACAAAGTGTGTAACAGAAACCCAGAAAGATCTAAGAAGCACTCTCCAGGTAAGTGTTTAGAATGATCCCCAGTAACAGTATCTTTGAGAGTGCTTAAATAGAAATTGTATGGGCTGAGATCGTGGCTTAGTGGCAAAGCATGTGTTTAGTATGTGTGAAACCCTGGCTTTGGCCTCAGTGCTTAAATAGAATGGAAGATATGATTACTAAAGAGAAATGTGTTCTCAGATCTCAGCTATTATGGGAAGAAAATAGCAAAAATTCACTGACTATCCAGGTCCTTGTGCACAGAGGAGTGTATGTTGGTACTCTTTTTCTGATTCCTAGGATGCAATACGTCATTTCTTTCCTGGATATCAAAGTGTTACACCTTAGTGTGGGATATTTGATTTTTCAGAAAAAGAAAATGAAATCCTCAAAGTAATCTTGGCGGGAAGAACTTGCAGAATGAACGTGGCTTGGAGGGGAGGAGTCCTATGCTTACCAAGTCTTTGTCCAATCTCTGGGAAACACTGACTTCTGCTTCCTGATCAGTGACTCCACCGGTGATTGATGAGGAACCAAGAATGTCAAGAGTTTTTATTTTGTAAAGTTAATAGGACAGTGCAAGTACTAAGCAACTATTTTTAATCATTATTATCACTAGTATTATTATTTGCCTCCTTCCTTCATAGTATCATCCTACAAGAACTTTCTGGAGAGCAAAATAGTGACCCATGTATCCTAATTGGAACTGAAATTCACTTTCTTTCCATTGTAAACTATACTTCAGGGACATGATGCCTCTTGAATTAAATGTTTATTATTTCCCATCAGGCCACAGACAAAGTTCTTTAAGACTGAAACCAGAATTCCCAATAAGGCCAACTTTACAGGGGGTTGGCAGACAGACAGGAAACATTTGGAGCCATCTTCTTTATTACTAGTGTCTACCAACGAGTGATAAGAAACAGACTAATAAACAATGTTGTTCAGATCAAGGTCACTGAGAGGAGGAGACATGTGAAGACTGAAATCCAGGCTTCACGGTGCCCTGAGACAGGACCTTGGTTCCATAATTTCAAGTACAGCTTCATTTTTCTTTGTGTAAAAGCACATGCTGTGCAGCATGCAGGAAAAAAAGTTCTGTGGTTCATCTGTCCTATGAAGATGCAAAAAATTCAAGAAGCCATGTTCAGAGTTCCCAGTGACACCATCTTGCCTGAGTTTTGTGTCCTCTGTGGAAAGAAAAGACCCTCAACACTTTCATCTCTGTTGCTGCTTCTATACAGACTCCACCCTTGGCCAACCCTCTCATTTTTCTTTTTTATTTTTATTTTTATTTTTATTTTTATTTTTGCTTAGAGAAAAAAAGCAAAACAGAAAAAAAGAGTAGAAAAATATAGAATTTCAAAAAAACAGCAAGAAATCACTAGTTGATAAATTAATTACACATTGTTACCTTAGAAATAGTTGTTCAATCTCTCATTTTTCATAAAAACCATTCATGCTGGCACATTGCAGTAATAGTTAAGGTGAATGGTAAAAGACCTGGAAGTGGGAGTGCTTCTCCTAGTACAGCTTACTCCTTTTGCTTGATCCCCAAATTGAGGTCTTGGTCTCCTAGAACTCCTAGCTCCAGGCATCAGGCTGTGTATTGTACACTACACTTTCAGGAAGGCCCTGTCCTTCTCTGCTGCTTCTCTCCCCGGGGCAGACCCTGCCATCACAGCCCCTTGCAGAACTCTAGCGAACAAAATATCTCTACACCAATAAATAATTGAGGCAGCATTTGTCACACACCTAGTACCTAACATATATTGGTGTAATAGGTAAGGGAGTGAATGAATACGTGAATGAGTGGAATTTAGTTGTGTGTGTATCACTAAATCAAGTTGATTTCCAAGGTGAGATATTATCAAGCATTTTTCTAGCTTGCATCACCATGGACAAGTTAACATGAGGTACCTAACTCTTAACAAACTTCCTTATCAGAAGAAATGAAACACGGAGGTAACGTATAGCCTGAACTGTTTCTAAGAAAATATAGACGGCAAGAAAATCTGGAGTCACAGAAGTTTCCTCGGTAAAGACAAGATGGCAGTATCTTTGACAAAAAAGGAGAGGGCCAGTGGGGAGAAGTGCTGTCACCAAAGCAGTCCCCTTCCCTCATCCCCAAGCCCCAAGGCACAGAGATGGGCTCTGGCTGTGAATCCTCTCATTTTGGGAATGCAAGTCACACTTCCAGGCATGAATGAATCACATCCTCAGGAAATACAACTAGCTACATAAACCAGAACTCTGGAAACTATTAAGTTCAGTTGACTCACTGGATTGATGCAGCATAAAAACGCACACTTAAGCCTTGTAAGAGGTTTGTGCTGTTGCTGATTTAAGATGAGCAGCGTTGGCATCCAGATGTTTGTCCTGGTAAAAGCAAGTCAACTTAGTTTAAAGCCCTTACTCACCACTCATTTAAATCCTCACCATTTGGGTTTTACCTAAATAAAACAGTACTGGGGAACATTTCCAAGGTTTCACCAAAGCAAGGTAGGATTCCAGTTTTAGAAAATACCATATATGATTTCACTTTTAAACCACTGCTCTTTTAAAAGAAAGATATTAGAAGTCTAACAGAGAGGTTGTGTGTCCTTATAGCATCTTTCAGCGGTGTACCAGAAAAATTAAAGAGATTCAGAAATGAGTCCTGGGAGAAGCATGAAGAAGGAACAGCACAATGCTCTTATGTTCATCCTACTTGGCCCTATGTTCCAGCCTTGATGGAATAGTTAAATGAGCCTCACTGTGGTAACTGAGTCAGGTTGACATTAATGATTTGAAAGTCTGGTGTAAGGCCTGTCTTCTGTATGCAAACAAATAGTACTCTCAGATATTGGCAGGATTTTCATTTCTCTTCCAAATGTACTGAACTCTAAGAATCACAGCCCGATCTGTGGGAAGGTTACATGAACCAGTTCCTGCCCTCCACCTTGTGTTTGCATCAGACAAAAGAGATCTGGTGAGTCTTGTGGGAAGGGTTCTCACAAAGCAGGATACAAGTAAAAGCTCCTTGGTGCTTCCAAGTTAGTGGAAGGGAATCACAGTCGTCAATCTGCATTCAGTACAGGAAAATCTCATACCAAGTCACAAGAGAGAAAGGCCACTGGCTTCTCTCAGCTGACATGCCATAATACGCCCTTCTAGACCACAGTCTCTAAAATTCCATTCCAATTCCAATCCATGCACTTTCTGTGCAATTCAAGCATGTACCTCCAGATTCAAAATTAACACAGCTGATTTGGGAAGCCAAAAAGCTTTACAGAAGAAAAAAAAGGTTATATAGTTAATGGAAAAAACTATACACTTCTCTGACTTACGTCAAAGGGAAATGGGGCTAAATGGCCAAGTGGTTTAAAATGTGAAAACTCCTTTCTAAGGAGAGGTTAGTCTTAATAATTTAATGCAGCACAACACTGTGAAAAGTCCAGGGTGGAGGCTGCTCAGTACTAGCTAGATAGGGCCCTTCTCCAGTCAGGCCTTGGCTCTGATAAAGGGAGTCTAAGTCCTGCCCTTTGGAGACAGACTCCAATCCCACTCCTGTTGTCTGTCCTTCCCTCTTAGAACCACCCACTTCAGTGGACCTTCGGCTGCCTAATCTCCACTGTAGGAATTTCCCTTCTAGGTAAGCCATCCAGCCCTTTGTGGGAAACATAAAAACGGACCTCACAGCATCACTGGTAGAGGACAGTTCTAAGACACAGGGAGCCTCTCGCTTTTTTCAGAAGCCATGGAGGAATCCCCTCACTTGAGCATCACAGGCTAGCAGTATTATACACCAGGATTCCTGTCACTCTCCGCCTCAACTCTAACTCACAACCTAATATGGTAACCACCTACAGCATACCCACACCATCTGGAGCATTACTTCCAAAGATTCTTGAGTGACAGTTTCCTCAGCTCATCCTTGCTGGAATGCTAACGAAAAGGGTTAAGAGGAAAGCCTTAAGGAGAGATTTTGTGTTTTTACTGTCTGCTGATGAGTCTATGATCATCTGTTTGTATTTGAAAGTGCAAAATCTTATCCTACATCCTTTTAAAAAATTTTGGGACCAAAAATGAATAGAAATTGTGGACATTTTTGTGTAATAGATTATATTTTCCCATGACATTAAAGACATTTTTGAAACATCATGATGACTATTGTACTGTTCCCTTTGTATGAAAGTACTTTAAGCATCCATTTGGGTCCGATCGTGATATACACATTTATGCATTACCCATTGTGAGATATGGCAAAGTGAGTGTTAAAGGACTAGGCCTACCCCATCTCAACCCCTGGACAAAATTGAACATGCTTTTTTTGATTTTTTTTATTTTAAAGAGAATAAAACAAAACAGAACAAAGCAAATCAGAATGGAACAATGCAAGCAACACAAGACTTCAAAACAAGACAACAGGAAATCAACAATGGCTACCATAATGTCTCATGTTTTCTTCAAAATAGTTGTCCATATCTTCACATACAACAATATCAAACATAACAAAATAGTTTAAAACCAATCAGAAGAATGAAAGCATTACAGAACTTCAACACCAGATAATAGGAAATGAACAATGGTTTCTATAATGTCTTGTTTTCTTCAAAACATTTGTCCATACTATCACACATAATAAAATCAAACAAAATACAACAGAATAAAACCAATTAAACAAACAAATGAAAACATATATGACTTCAAAACAAGATAATAAGAAACCAACCATGAATACCATAATACATCCCATTATGTTCAAAATAGCTGCCCATACCATCAGACACAGTAAAATCTAACAAAACAAGACAGAAAAAAAAAACCAAACCTAACAAAATTGTGAAAACAATACCAGAGTTTAAGACAAGACAATAAGAAGTTAACAGTGTCACTACCTTCTCTTCCCAGGTGTTTCCTCCCCTATCACTTTTATAATATACATTGTGCTTTTTTTATCCCTTTAACTCCTTCTGTTTTTTATACTAGGGTTCACTCATACGAGTTCAAACTGTTTCACCCATGAACATGATCTCCAGTTGCATCCATTTACCTACAAGAGCCTCAAGATTATTCTACTTTATAGTTGTGTAGCTTTCCATGGTACGAAAATACCACATCTTTCTGATCCATTCTGTGGTTGATGGGAAATTTACTCTTGCTTTTTTTCTGATTTCCTGTTGTATGGAACAATTGTTTTACCTTCTTTGATTTTCAGTCTATAAATTTCTTTTCAAGTTAAATGTGTTTCTTTTTTATTTTTTTATTTTTTATTAATTTGAAGATAGTAAAATACAACAGACAGGATGGAATAAAGCCAATTGAGACAGTGTAGTAAAATTGGTAGAGAACTTTACAGCAGGTTACCAGGAAAACAGTAATAGTTACCATAGTATATCTCATTATCTTCACAATAGTTGTTCTTTAAATCAGGTATAGAAAAATCAAAGGAAATACAGAATATTATAGAACTTATCAAAACAGAATATTGAATAGAGCAATACCATTAATCAGGGCAAAGCAAACCAGTGATAAAAATATTTGCCTTCAAAGAGATGATAGAAGGAAATCCCCCTTATTTTCTATATTACATATGCTCAGCCTGCTAAGAAATGCTCAGATCTCTGACTCCCACTTGCAAATGGGGGGTGGGAGTGGGGAGGAAGATGGGATGTTTGATTCTCAGCTCACACACTGGTAGGCTCACAGCCACTTACTGGGGTAGCAGGATGATTGCTCATTTTCCCAGTGCCCTAAGTTCCAATATGGCACGGATCTCAGGAGATGCTGCTGCTTCTCGCCCTGGGGTGGTTGTGGCTTGCCAGACCACAGCCACTTACCAGGGCAGCAGGCTGGATGCCCACTTTTAATATGCTTTTTTGGAGGTAACTAAAACTTCCAGGCAAGTTGGAACACATCCTTTGCCCTGATTGGCTAATGGAAGGCCATGTGTTGGAGATGTCTGTTGGTGCCTCTAGCCAGAAACCTTGCCCTTTGCCTTCTACATCTCTGCATAGGAGGAAGGGTGATGAGTGGGTGATGAGGGTCCCTTTGCCCTCCAGTAAAGTTGCCAGTGAGTTTAGTGAATGGGGAGCTGGAGGATATCAAGACAGCAGTAAGGAGGTAAGTGTTCCTCTAGCTTCCTCCTTGTGGGCTGGCCTCTAACAAAAGGCACAGCTCCTCCTGTTCCACCTTCTCTCAATGTGGCCTCTCCATTTGACTCCCTAGCCTTTTAACTCTCTCTGTGGTCTTTTCTGGCCCAGGCAGTTTCTAGCCTCCCACTGTATTTCCCGGTGTTCCCAAAAATGCCCCTTACCTTTGTAAATAGTCCCTTGATTAAACTGTTTTAAATTTGCACTATTCTGTTTTCTTCTGCAGCTCTCACAGCACAAGAATGTGTGGATATGAGTATTTCTCATAGAAAGCTTGTGCAGCGCACCTACAAGTCTGTCACACGTCTCACAGATCTTTTTGTTTTTGCTAGTCGTTTGAATCTCTACCACCAAAGTCAGAAGCAAACTGGCAAAACAAGTCATATAATGAACCATGATACATGCTTTACTAATGCAACTGTGTGGTTTACAAGCACTCAGGAAGGAAAAAGAACAATGTGAGAACTCCACAGGAAAAGGACCCCTCAGGTCACATCCCTCCAGGGCGGAGGATTTCGGTGGTGTGACACAGCCTACATCTGGGTCAAGGCAATCTGACCATATCCAACTAGATCAGTTCTCACCTGCTACTCACAGCCTATTCTGGCAACAAATCAACTATTGCCAAAGGGAGATATATGAAACTCACCACCTTATCCATTCATTTGATAAATATTCCCTTATTCTAACATTGTTATTGCTGTTGTTGTTTAAGACAGGGTCTCACAGTGTAGTGTAGTCCAGTCTGGTCTTGACATCACTATGTATCATTCTCTGTTCCTTCCATCATGGTGATCTTCCTGCCTCAACCTCCAAGTTACAGGCATCCACCACCACACCATTGATAAATATCTAATGGACAATTATCAATAACCACTATACACCAGACTGTGTTCTAAGAGATTATTTCACTTCCAAACATGCCTTTGTGTTTTGGTCATGAGATTAAAATTGAGACAGACACACACAGACACAAGCACACACGCATATCATCATGGTCATCACCATCATCATCATCATCATCATCATTTCTTAGCTCCATTAGAGTTTAGCATCTAAGCTTAGCCACATCCTCTATCTTCCCAGATCTCTTCTACTCATAAGTTTCACATAAGAAACCTCAATTTCCTACTGTCTGGCAGTCCTCTCCTTTGTGGCTGTCTCATCTCCTCTCCCATACTGCCTTCCCTTTGATTTCATAGCAGTGTCATACATTAATCTCTACTGATTTACATCCATCTTTTTTCTGGGCTCCCCTTCCTTCCTTACTATTGCCCCTGGTTTTTCTAACAGGTCTCTTGTCTTCATTGTCTCCTGTATTCAAATCATTCTCTGTCCCTGCCATCAGGAATGCATCTAGAATTACATCTATTCATACCTCTCCCCCAAAATCTTACTAAAACATAACCATCTTTAACTTTTCACCTTCTTTAAGCCACCTAATCTCTTTGGACTCAAGACTTTAGCTTAGGTGTGTCTTCCTGCCTAGCATAACCTTTTCTTCCCCTGCCTTGGGGAGCTCCTATTTAACACAAGATTTCAATCATCACCTCCTTGCTCCAGTAAGCCTCTGTGAGAGGCTGATCAATGAAATCCTTTTCTTCAGATCACTGACATAGTATAATACTGCTTTGTTCCAGGAATGCCAATGAGGGTACACAGCTCTGCTTCCAGTCAAGCAGGTTGACGAGACATGTTCTGAAAGTGGAGAACTAGTTACTGGCCAGCACTACTGTATTCATGCCTGGCTGCTGGTCTGTAAGCTCGCTGTCACCTGCCATGGGCTGAGTCAGCCCCTACCTATCTGAAAATCTTTTGTGGATTTGTTCATCAACAACTTTCTCCAGTACAAGAGGAACTTCATCTATCATTTGATGCAGAGCACCTAAAACATTTCCAGGAACTTAGAAGTCCCCAAATACAGCTTGCATGAGGGCAGAAAGTCTCCTATCCATTGGCATAATTACTAAGTCAGGCTAGAAAAGCCAAGGAAGTTTAGGTTCCATGGCTAAAGCCCAAATCTGACCATGTCACTTTGCTGCCGAGATATTCTAGATGTTTCCAAGTTTCTAACTGATCATGGTATAAATCTTGTAAAACCCAAGCCTCTTGGTATCCTTGATCTGGCCTGTTTTGTTCTGCTGGTCTCATCTCTCACTTGAGCTCGCATTTTCCCTCCAAAGTATTAGGAAGTGTTGGTTCCTTATCCTTCCTTCCATGCTCTGCTCACACAGTCTGGTCTGAACTCTTCCCAGTCCCTTCATCTCTCCTAGACCTTCTCTCCTTTGAGCATTTACTCAACTTCTATGCTACCAATGCTCCCTTCTTTACCAGTTCTCCCTTCTCACCCCATTCCCCATCAAATTTGGGAGCAAACTCTAGGTCTTGACATAAACTTTTGGGAATTTGAAGAATCATGGTGATTATGAGAATAGCAATGCATCTGTGAGAAACAAAGTGACTTAGTCACTATGGAAAGGGAGATTCCTGGGGCAAATGGGTCAGAGACCCTGGCAGCAGGATTCCTTTCTTCCTCATGGTTAATAATTTTTTTAATATTTATTGGTCATATTTTTTGCAAAACATTTTACATATTTAATTCAGCTTAATTTTCACAATAATGCTATGGGATAGGACTAATGTTTTCATTTTATAAATGAGAAAACCGACCCCTCCTAGATCCCTCAACGGTAAGTGGTAGAATTACTGTCTGGCTCCAGAACCAGACAGTTAGCCAAGGCTATTGAGGTCTAGTAGCTTCCTGCACAATGATCTGCAGTTACAGAGCAGGACACTTTGGCATGACAACATCCAGATCTCACAGCAGCGCCAAGGGGCAGGTTCACTCTTGAGGCTTCAGGAGAGACCTGGATCACAGACACATGCATCCAAGAACAAAAATATACTCTACTATACATAGGTGAAAGAAGTTCTCCGGCTTACAGATGACCTCTTCTGTATCTCATCAAGCCAAGTTTTAATCCATTAAGTATCTTGTTTGGGGTCTACTAAACTAAGAGACTGAACTCAACTACAGGGCCTCTACCCCTAACATTTTGTGAGGTCTTAGCAGTTGACCTTCCCCCATACCACTACAGGATTCTTTAGTGTTATTACATTACTGGTTATGAATTTGGTTAATAACACCACAGCACATCCTACTCCTATCTTGCATGGACATGATGATAATTCATGGCACACAGCACAGCTAGAAATGTTGGGATCAACCCAGTCTGACTTTTTCTGTTAAAGGCACAGAGGGTAGAGACCACCAGAGAGAACTCTGTGTTGTCAACCAAGGCTGTTTATTGACTCTCATGGGAATGAACTGAGTTGAGAGAGAAGAATCAGCAAATGAGGGTAGAACAAAGACTTTAGGGGGATAGGGAGGAGTTTGTTGTCTTAAGGAATTTGAGAGCAGAGATACTGTGGTCCTGCTTCTCCAAATGGTCAGGGCAGATGCAAGTGTGGTCACATTTCTTGGTACAGCAATGCAGATGAACATGGCTTTGCTCTTATGTGGTTTCCCACTGTGCCTATAAGGGGTGGCCTTACCTGTCAGGTGCAACTTTTCTGTATCTTTATTGCTGTAAAGAAAAAATAGTAGGGAAGTTGAGTTTTGAATTACACAGCTTCTTCATGTGGGACATGTAAGCTGTGTGGACATCTTCATTAGGAGAGAATTTTGAGGAAACAAGTTAGTAAGTAGGTGAGGTTAGGAAGGACCCAGACTGGAAACAGACTGGAGTGGCAGTATAGGTGGTTGAAGATACGGAGATATAAAGCCAGCAATTTGCGCTTAAGAAGGATTGGGCCAGTTTAGCAGGGAGTGAGATAAATGCAGGGTCCTGTCGAGATGATCATATCAGGAGAAGCAATGGGGCTGCAATCATAGGGTGCATTGAAGTGAACAGAAGGGTCAGCCAGAAAAAAGAACATAGAGAGGAGGAGGATAATTTGGCCCTTGTCTGGGGAGAAGTCACACAGAATGTCTTGATAAAGGAGATCTTTTATCCAGATAAGGATTTATTTGAAAGTGGGGGCTTGTGGGTGAAACCAAGAAAGATCAAAGCAGACCAAATGAAAGAAGTGTGTGAAGTGGCAGAATAGACAGATACAGGACATTTAAGTGTTTTCTCATGTTTGGGACAAAATGAGGGAGTAGGAGAAATGACATGAAATTTTCATAAGGAAGAATCAGGCTAGTTACCATGAGGATGCAGCTTTACCCAATGGCAATGCACCCACTGGGCAGGGTCTTGTAGACAGACAGCCATTAGGGCACTTAGATGACAAGGAAGGGTCCTGTCCACCTGGGCTCTATTGACTGGGGAGTCTAAATTTTTAATCAAATCTGTCTATTATCCAGGCTATTTTCATAAGTCTGGGTGTCAGGAGAGGGCAGGAGAAGATTAGCAGCATGTCATATTTCTTTTCAGGGTTGTCACAGAACTGGGAGGTAATCTCTGATAGTGCTGGGCCCTGGGTTGAGTATTGATCCAAGCAGAAGTGTGTAGCTATATAAAAGCTCAAATGGACTGTACCCTGTAGATTCCCAAAACCCAATCTTTTTGGAATTGGAGTGTGGGCTCAGTGATGTGGGCCTTAAGGAGGCCATTAGCTCCATCTACCTTTTTGCATGATTGAGGCCAGTAGGGAGTGTAGAGGTTTTATATGTTTAAAGAGACAGTTGGGTACAGACCAAAGTGGTGGAGCAGTAAACAGCAGAGAAAACAGCCTATCAGAGAGTCACCATCCGACACTGGAACATAACATTACGAAAAAGACAAGAAGGAAGAAGGTGGGTCCACTGGACCCAGGAAGAACCTGAAGAGTGAATTGAACCCACAGAGAGAATAAGAGAAAAATTTCAACAAAAAGTAAGGCAGTAGCCAGCAGTATCTTCTCCCTGAGACTGCACTCACTGCATGACAGGAGCAGTTCAAACCTGTAGATAGTGATGGTGATGGTTGGTGACCCCAGAGGCCTCTGCTTTGAAGAGAGATGTGATAGTGAAAGGAAACAGCAGAGATGAGGGACTGCACTTGCTGGTGGTAAGTGCAGAGGACTTAGTCCTCCTGCAGAAGACAGCAATTGGCCAGAAGATATCTTGGAGCTCAGAACCCAGAACAGCCATTGGTACCATCTAGCAAATCACAGCTGGGCAGAGATCCATGGAAATTGCATGAGCAGTGGCAAACTCAATGTGTCTGGTCTCATGGAAAGCCTTCTGAGATTATCCACTATCCCACCAAAAAGCTACTGCTAGCTTGCTAGGATAGATCAACATGATTTGGGACTCTGTTTGCACAGGTTGTCTACTAGTGTAACCAGAGAGAATCATGGAAATGGGCTGTTTGTTTTTCTTTTTCTTTTATTTTTCTCTTTCTCCTTCATTGTTTTTATATGAATGTGAACATGGTTCCTATCCTCTTTGTGGGTGTGGTTCTGCTCTGTTCTTCCTTTTATCTCTTTCATCTCTCTTCTCCTTCAGTCTTCTGCACCAGTTTGCCAAGCTGGTGTCATCCCCCTTTGTCTTCCAACCTTACTTCTAATCACTTCCTCTTCTCCCACTTCTCTATTTCCTCCTTAATCCATTTTAAATTTTAATCCCCAAAGGTAAAATTGACAGATTGAAGACTTATATACTACATATAATTTTCTGCTTTGTTTTACATTTTGTTATATGATGATAAATCAAGTTCATATGGTTAAAAGTGAAAAATTAAGGGTTAATTCAGTTTGTTGTGTTCTAGATTGTGTTTGATGCTATTGGTACCACTATAGCCAAAAGGGGCATAATTGTTCCAAACAATTGTTGGCTGTAATAATCCATGACTGAGACTGACTAAAGGTCACAGAAAATACTGTGGCACAGTGCCAAAAACCAGGGATTAGGACAAATAAGCAGCAACTTCTCATCATCAACAAACTGAAGAGGTAACATCTTCCAACAAACTCAAAACCCAAAAACCAGCTACACCTGGGAGATACCTCATAGAAGTAGTCATCACCTAATAGTCCTAAATACTAACAGTAAAGCAACCCAACATAAGCAATTTATAAGCATCACCCCAAGAATTAAACTAAAAAAAGAGAGAAGATAAAATGAGAAGACAATTAAGTAAAATGCAACTCCAGACATCCAGTTCACCAAAGGCAAATTCAGGGGGCAATGAAGTGGGACAGTCCAAAAGCCCCCAGTCAGGCCTCTCTGAAGTGGTAACAGCAAAGCAATTGAATAAGGCTCTGGAAAAAAATGAAATAAAAAATAATCTCTCAGATAACTACAGAGATTGCCAAAATACATACCATGCTTAGCAATGTTAGAGCAGATACAGACAAAAAAATAGATGAAATCAAGAAAATCATGGAAGCTCTGCATAGGAAAGAAATGAATTCCATAAAGCAGATTCAAGCAGATATCCAGGAGGATAAAGACTCCATTGAAAGTATTCAAAGCAGATTAAGCCAATGTGAGGACAGGACTCAGATATTGAAGGCAAGCTTGCAGTTCATGATGATAAAAAGAAAGATTTCTCAAAAATAGCAAGGGACCATGAGAAATCAATCCATCAGCTGCTAGATGAGACAGGGAATAACTTAAGGTTAATTGGAG
Source organism: Dolichotis patagonum (assembly GCA_004027295.1). Taxonomy (NCBI): domain Eukaryota; kingdom Metazoa; phylum Chordata; class Mammalia; order Rodentia; family Caviidae; genus Dolichotis; species Dolichotis patagonum. The sequence goes on from PVJX010012239.1 coordinate 30,675, forward strand.
TCAATGAAGAAGCCGGACATACCACCAATGACATTAATAAATATTCACAGACACTGTGACAGAAAACTTTCTTGGTAGAGAGAAGGAACTTGACATACAGATAAATGAGGCATGTAGGACTCCAATTAGCCATGACTAAAAAATGTAGAGCCAAGCATATCATACTCAAGATTCCAGATATCCAACACAAAATAGAATCTTAAAAGTTGTTAGAGAAAAGAAACAAATCACATATAAAGGAAAGCCCATCAGAATCACAGTTGACTTCTCAGCACAAACTCTCAAGTCAAGGAGAATTTAGAGTAAAACACTCCAGATTATACATGAAAACACCTTTCAACCCAGATTCATGTACCCCGTAAAATCATCTTTCAAAACTGATGGAGAAATAAGATACTTTCAAGACAAAAAATATCTGGAAATTTATAACCACTAAACCAATATTGCAAAATATTCTGAAAAACATTCTAGAAAAATATAATAAGCACAACAGAAGGACTACACCAGGGAAGGCAAAAAACTAGAGAAAAAAGGGGAAAGGAAGATCCAACAACTGGAAAATAACAAGGCAAGGATAAGTCAATACATATCAGTTATAACCATCAATGGTAATGGTTTCCATTCATCAATCAAAAGACACAGACTAGAAGAATAGATCAAGAATCAAGATCCAAAAGTGTTCTGCATAAAAGAAACACACGTAATTCAAAAAGAAATTCATAGGTTGAAAGTGAAAGGATGCAAAACAATACCCCATGCTACAGGAACCCAGAAAAAAGCAAGGGTGGCTATTCTATTTGCAGACAAAGTGAATTTCAAGCCAAGACTGATTAAGAGAGATAAAGAAGATCAGTGCAACCTCATAAAGGAAATAACCCAAAAGAAAGAGATAACAATCATAAATATGTACACAACAGATACCAGTGCACCCAACTCTATAAAACAATTACTAACTGATATGAAAAATCAAATAAGCCCCAATACAATTGTTTTGGAAGATCTCAATACCACCCTATCACAAAAAAAACAGATCAACTAGACAAAAAAATCAATAATTGAATATTAAAACTGAATTAAATTTTTGAACAAATGGATATAGTAGATGATTATAGAGTGTCCCATACCACCACATCAGAATACACAATTTTCTCAGCTGCAAACAGGATGTTTCAAAAATAGACCACATTCTGGCTCATAGAACATGCTTAAGTAAATGCAAAGGAATTGAAATTATCCCATGCAAGCTATCAGACCACAGTGCAATGAAATCAGAAATCCATGGCAAAAGAAATAACAGGAACTTCATAAATACATGGATATTAAATAACACCCATTGAACAACCAATGTGTCACAGATGAAATTAAAAAAGAAATTACACATTTTTATACCATAACTTATGCAACACAATGAAAGCAATCTTAAGAGGGAAATATATAGCAGGAAATACCCATATCAGGAAAACAGAGCAAACACATATAAACAACTTAATGTTGAACCTCAAACTTCTAGAAAAAAAAGAGCAGGCTAAACCAAAAGCATTTATAAGGGAGGAAATTATACAGATCAACAGAAATTATACAGAAATTAACACACTGGAGACAAAATTTACAAATAATCAGTGGATCAAACAGTTGGTTCTTTGAAAGATTAAATAAAATTGAAAAATCCTTAGCCAATCTTATCAAAAAAAAAGAAAGAATATACTCAAATCCAGACAATTAGGAATGAAAACAGTGAAATCACAACAGATCCTGAAGAAATCCAGAATATCATTCATACATATTTTGAAAACTTTTATTCTAACTAGATGGAAAATACAAAAGAAATGGACAGATTCCTAGATACAAATGAATTACCAAATGTGAATCAAGAAGATATAAAAATGCTAAATAACCCAACATCAATCAATACAATTGAAGATGTAATTACAAACCTATTAACAAAGAAAAACTCAGGCCTTGATGGATTCACTGCTGAATTCTACAAGAAATTTAGAGAAGATCTAATACCACTGCTTGGCAAACTCTTTAGTGATATGAAAGGTAAGCAATTCTTCCAAATTCATTACTGGATTTAAACATTACCCTGATACTAAAACCAGAGAAGGATGCAACAAAGAGAATTACAGGCCAATTTCCCTAAGGAACATTTGATCCAGCCCGCGGATCAGTTCGTGGGTCTCACCTGGAGGGGGAATGGGGATGGTGGGCAGGGCAAGAGGAAAGAGAGATGGAGACAAGTTGAGCAGTTCCAATCAAGTCTCGTTTATTGAAGAAGTGAACATGGTTTATATAGGGTGAGGGCAGGAAATTGTCATCATCAGGCAGAAATGTTGTGGAGAGACCAGATAGGTCACAGTCATGTCCGGCCAGGCAGAGAGGATCATGGGCAATGTAGGCAGATGCACTAAATGCCCACAGGAGGGCGGGATGGGGCAGCAGCAGTGAGGCTATCATGCCACTCTCTTCAAACATTGGTGCAAAAATCCTCAATAAGATACTAGGAAACAGAGTGCAGCAAATCCTTAGGATTGTCCACCATGATCAAGTGGGATTCATCCCAGGAATTACAGGTATGGTTCAACATGCATAAATCCATCAGTGTAATGCAACATATTAACAGAGCCAAGAACAAAAGTCATAGAATCATGGTTTTGGTTTTTTTTAATTCCTGAAATTGAACTCAGGACTTGTGCTTGCCAGGCAGACCCTTGGGCTGCTGGGTTATGTCTCCAATCCAGCATCATCTCAATAGATGCAGAAAAAACTTTTGACAAAGTCTAGCACCCATTCATGATAAAAAAAAATCAGAAAAGTGGAATAGATGGTCTTTATCTCAATCTGATAAAAGTCATCTACAACAAACCAACAGCAACATCACATTAAATGGACAGAAACTGAAAACTATCTCTCTACAATCAAGAACAAAACAAGGATATCCATTGTCTCCACTCTTATCAAACACTGTTCTGGAAACTTCAGCTAGAGCAATTAGACAAGAGAAAGAAATAAAAGTAATAAAGATAGGAAAGGAAGATGTTAAGCTATCATTATTTGTAAATCACATGTTACTGTACTTAGAAGACCCCAAAATCTCCACCAAAAGATTACCAGATTTAATAAGCAAATTCGGTAATATAGCCAGATACAAAATCAACACTCAAAAATCAGTATCTTTCCTGTACACAAATAACAAACTCACTGAGAGAAAAATCAGGAAAACAACACATTACAGCTTTCACAATAGCACAATAGCAATTTCAAAAAAATTGAAATACCTAGGAATTGATCTAATGAATGATGTGAAAGACTTCTATATTGAAAACTACAGTACAGTAAAGAGGATGTTAGAAAATGGAAAGACATTCCTTGCTCTTGGGTAGAAAGAACTAATATAGTGAAAATGATGGCCCTGAAGCAAGGCCAGCAGATTGCTGTAGCTGCTGGTTTCAAACAGGAGCCTAAAGAGAATTCTTTCTGTGGTCTGTTGGCCATATCAGAACTTTGGAAATGGAACGGTCAATTCATCAGAAAGAAATAGCAAGTGAGTATGGCGGACTTTAGGGGGCCTGCAGGGGAGAGACCCTGGTACCTCGGGACCTGCACCATGTGGTTGACTTGGGGTGCCAGGAGAACAAGGAACTCCCCCCCTCTCTGGGGGCAGCTGAGAGTGTGGCAGACTTTCGGTGGCCTGCAAGAGAGAGACCCTGGTGCATAGGGACCTGCACAGTGTGGTTGACTCAGGGTGCCAGGAGAACAAGGAACTCCTCCTCTCTCTAGGTGGGTGACTGAGAGTGTGGCAGACTTTCAGAGGCCTAAAGGAGAAAGACCCTGGCACATTGGGACCTGCACAGTGCAGTTGACTCGGGGTGCTGGGAGAACAAGGAACTCCCTCCCTCTCTAGGGGTGGCTGAGAGTGTGGCAGACTTTTGGCAGCCCAAAGGAGAGAGACCCTGGTGCATCGGGACCTGCACAGTGCAGTTGACTCGGGGTGCTGGGAGAACAAGGAACTCCTCCCCTCTCTGGGGGGTGGCTATGAGCCTGCTGGTGAGCAGGCTGAGAATCAAACATCTCATGTCCTGTTGTCCCCTGTCCCGTGTCCCCCCCAGCAAGTGGGAGCCAGTGAACTACACATCTTGTGAAAAGATTGGCTATGTTATTTAGTATGAGATCTCCATATGCAAAGATAAGGACAACCATTTGGAAGAAAACGAGACAAAACCACAGATTGTGAAGATCTCTGGTTGTCTAGCTTTGAAATTTATGCTTTCTTATGTCGCATTCTGTTCTGTTTTGTTGTGTTTAATTTTACTCCCTTTTAAAATAAAATAAAATTTAAAAAATAAATAAATAAATAAAATAGTGAAAATGACCATGCTTCCTAAACTGTTACACAGATTCAGTGCAATCCTAATCAATATTCCAACAGCATATCTCACATAAGTACAGAAAACAATCCTAAAATTCATCTGTAACAGAAGAAACCTAGAATAGCAAAGGCAATCCTGGGAAATAAAGATAAGACAGGGGGTATCACAATCCCTGATTTGAAATTATATTATAAAGCTACCATGATAAAAACAGCATGATACTGGAAAAATAAAACAGACCCAAAGATCAATGGAACATATTAGATGTTGCAGAAACAACTACAGACACTTTATCTTTCACAAAGATGCCAAATACATTCACTGGAAGAAAGATAGCCTCTTTAACAAATGGTACTGGAAAAACTAGCTCTACACATGTTGAAGATTAAAATTGAAACTGTATCTTCCACCATGCACTAAGCTAAAATCAAAATGGATCAAAGATCTTAATATTAAAACAGAAACATTAAATCTACTAGAGGATAGAGTAGGTAAATCTCTTGAAGACATCAGTGTAGACAAAGACTTTACGAACAAAACCCCAACTGCACAGGAAAAATCACAAAGAATCAATAACTAGGGTCTCATCCTATTGAGAAGCTCTTGTGCTACAAGAGTAGCCACCAACAAAGTGAAGAGACAGCCCATAATGTGGGAGAAAATATTTACTAGCTGTATCACAGACAAAAGATTACTGTCAAAACATATGAAGCACTCAAAAAATTCAGTCTTCCCAGATTTAAAGACCCAATGCAAAAATGGGCACCTGACATGAATACACACTTCTCAGATGAAGAAATACAAACAGCAAATAAATATATGAAAAAAAGTTCAATGTCAAAGGTTATTCAAGATATGAAAGTTACAACAACTCTGAGATTCCACCTCATCATGGACAGAATGGCTAGTATCAAGAAATCAACCAGTAATAAATAAATAAATAAATAAATAAATAAAAATAAAAACATAAGATGTTAGCTGAAAAAAAAAAGAAATCAACCAGTAACAAATGCTGGAAAGGCTGTGGGAAAAAAGGAACACTTCTCCACTATTGGTGGCAATTTAGGCTGGTGCAACCACTGTGGAAATCAGTGAGGAGAGTCCTCTAAAAACTAACACTAGAAGTCCCATTCAACCCAGCTATTCCCTTCTGGGTATTTTACCAAAAGAATTTAAAACATCTTACCACAGCGATACATGTGTATCCAGGTTTAAGCAGCACAATTTGTACTAGCTAGATCTTGGAAACAACCTAAATGCCTTAGACTGAGTAATGAATAAAAAAGCATGTGATATTTTTATACACTGGTGTACTATTCAGCCATGAAGGATAAAATGGACTTTTTATAGGTAAATGGATGCAACATGAGACCATATTCATAAGTGAAATAGATCAGATACACAAGTGTAAACATAGTATTGTCTCACTGTGTGAGAAGCTGAAAGAAATAGCATATGTACATTTATGTATATGTATATAAAAATTGCTATGATAGTTTTACTACTGATTTCATTGAAGAGAAAGATTTGTTCTGGTATTGTTCAGAAAATTGAATGCAGATGTCTTGTGCTCTGGGTGAATGATTTGGGGATGACAATGCAAAATGTGTGTACCTTCATTGTTCCCTGATTGACCTGTTTTGAAATTTTGCTTTGTATTTTTTCTTTTTTTTCTCTTTGAAATAAAATGGAGCCATGAGTAGACTGCAGGGTAGAGAACCATACACCAGCCTTTTCCTGTGAAAAGGCACCATTTGCAGACTGCAGGGGAAGAGAACAAGAAGTCACCAAGAAGCAAGCTTTCTCTGTGAATAAACGCCATGTGCAGGCCACAGCAGGGAGAGCCAGATGCTGGCGAGCTGGGATATAAGAAGAACAAAGCTAGCCCCACCCCCCATTGCCATAAGCAATTGGCTGATCCAGAGAAACACAGGCTGTAATGATAGCTATTGAAGAAAAATACAATTTGACACTTATAGTGTTTAGTGTCTCACTGACTGTGCAGGTCTAAAGCCAGTAGTCTGTGCCTCTAAAGCTCACAGATTGAAATTATACTCATTGCCTAACAATCATGACTTGCAAGTATGCAGATGAACTCAAAATACCTAATTCCCAAAATAAAGCAAGGGAAGGTTTATTTCTTACAGTATTGGTGCTTTCATCCATACTCAGCAGGCTCCAAGGCAGGATGGCATGGCAGGGCAACCATTCATAGCCACTGCAAACAGCAAGAGTGAAAGAGGAAAAGAAACACCTTCTCCCCCACCTTTATACTGTGTGTCGGCTCTGCCCCTGGGCAGATGCAGCACTCATATCACCAATACCAGCACCAGACAACAAACCAATCACAAACACTAAATTCAGCCACATCCATGGTTACATGAGGCTTGAGGGGGCCATCTGAACAAAAACCACAACAAGGGGAAATGATGGGAGCTGGAGAGTGGACATAGAAGGAGTCATTATGGTGGCTATAAGCATCGGTTGTGTTCTGGGGATGGTCAAAGTAGCTGACGAGTTGGTTAAAATATTTTGCCCTAATGGGGTCAGCTAGAGATGACTAAAAATTAGTGTGGGAAAAGGTGTTGACCCACAGAAGAGGGAGATTCAAAGTCTGGAGTCTTTGCATAGAAGCACACAATAATAGTCAGGGCCAGAAAAACCAGTCTTTGAAAGAAGGAAGTGTGGAATGGCAGATTCCCACAACAGTTGGGAAGGGGATGGACTTACCCTGCTTAAGAGTTCCCCAAAGTTTTTCATTTTGGTCCAGGGGCCTCCCAGCTCTCTGAGCAGCTTAAGTTATATTTGATTTCTGCTGCAACAGTCATGTTTAAACAGGGAAGCATTGATAGCAAGATCAATAACCAAGAGATGGAAATCACTGTTTGAGGCAGTTTCTTTTTGTTTTTTGTGGGGTTTTTTGGTACTAGAGATCAAACTCACAACCTTGCACTTGCCAGGTGTTTATGCCACTGAGCTAAATCCCCAACCCCAAATCATTGTTTTTTAATGCTTTGAGAGAGACTGAGAAAATATCAAAGGACAAATTGGAAAAAAGTGGATCTTTTTTTACCCTGTAAAAGAGATCACCTCTAGAGATAGACGCAAGCAAACAAATGACTTGGAGGAATTCTGCCCTGGGCCCTAGAGTAAATAAGTTTCTAAGACATCTCTGTTATCTAATCACCTAGGCAATCTTTCTTGGTAGTATAACAAGACTATGCTTTGTTTAAGGTCTGATCTAGCCAGACATGGTGGCACACATCTGTAATCCCAGCAGTCAGGAAGCTGGGAGGCAAGAGGACCACTATGCATTTGAGGGGAGGCAAGAGGATCACCATGCATTTGAGATCAGCCTGGGCTACATGAGTTTAAGACCAGCCTGAATTAAAGAGCAAGATCCTGTCTCAAAAAGAAAAAAATTTAAAAATCTGATTTAAAAGTTTTGTGTCTCTAAAGCTCACAGGTTGAAATTATACTCATTGCCTAACAAGCATGACTTACAAGTAGTAAAGGCACATCATTGGTTTTTTACATGCACATGAAAAAAGAGAAAAACTGAATTGATGGATGGCATCCCATGAGTTATTTACATAATAGTGATCTAATGGGGAAGTAAGTCCCATAGAGAGCAGGCATGGAAAGACCAAAGAACTTTTCAGGTAGGTGATACATTTGGGGATCTTGGTTGCCCACTGAGGTGACTGATGCCTATCTAGACTTTATTAAACCAGTTGTTATCTCTTATCCCTTGGGGAATACATAGGCCTGCTGCTTTTGTTATTATCTTGAGGTCTCACCTCTGACTGATGTGTCTCCACCCACAGTTGTTCTACATTTTTTACCTTTTGTTTTGACTCTCTGGAGGGCCCAGTTATACCTGACTGCCTATAATATTTTTTCCTAACTTAGCTCTCTATATTATTTCTCCCTCTAACAGGCATCTTGAACTGCCATGAGGGGAGCAGGAATAATGATTGTTCTGGCTACTTCAGGCTGAAGAGGGTTGTAGTTCTGATTAACAGTTATAGACATTTTCCAGAGGTCTGTCTAAAGGTCTTCAATAGATTTCAGGTGCTCTTATTTTGAGTAAGCATATAGTTTAAGTCTAGAGAAAACCAGGCCAAAAAAACAGTTAGGTATGAATGCGCCAAATAATAAAGTCAACCAAACTATTCTAAATATAATCAAAAAATGTTTCTACCAGGAAAAGCCAGTAGAAGATAATCACAAAGAGAAAGAGAAGGTCCATGGAGTTTGAGAACCTATGACATCAACCTGTTGTTTAATGTCTTGAACATCCATTGAGATATTGGCAGAAGGATCAGGGATATGTGTACAACATTCAGCTTTTATAATGGCACAAGCACCCCCTTATGCTGCTGTTAGAATGTCTAATAGCACCCAACTTTGGAGACAGCTTGCCTCATTAGTTTTATTATTTCAGCTCCTTTTTCAGTGTCCTCTACAGTGAATAACTGCTACTTTGCAGGGCATACAGATAGATGATAAAAGTTTATCTATCTCTTTTGATTATACTTTTTGGCTGGATGTTTAAAATTAAGTTAAAATGAGACCTGTATTAATCAAAATTGATCTCTTGCTGTCTATCAAGTTCAGGTAAGCCTCTTCATGCATTATTATTATTGGAACCATATATAGAACCTCTCAGTTCTTATGTCAGAGGCCAGCTGCCAGGATGAGTCATGATCTTGCTTGATCAAGTTGCTTTCTGTGAAAGCATGGGTGACATTTTTTTTCTTGGAGACCCTCCTTTGGCACACTTCACATTTGTTCATCTCTGTCCTCTGGGGTCCATCAATCTCCCTACTCTGAAGATTGGGTGACTCACCATTTTAGGATCATGTAGACAATATTGTCTCATGTCCTGGGTTCTCATTGAACTTGGAGGCCCAGGGTCAAAATATACCATTATTGTACAGTTGAGAATTTTTTGAATTGGAAGGAAAATTCTGATACAGAACTCTTGAAAATGGAAAATAAATGAAGGAGAGCAAGTAGGAGAAAATGAATTAGTGAGACAAAATAACTAAATTAGCAGGTAGTAATCTTGACACATCTAATATCCATTTTTTGAAGGATCCTAGAATACACAGGAGAACAGATAATTATTTTTTTCCAGGAAATGGAAAACAAAAGGCTAAGGGTGAGGATAATTGGCCTATGGTACTGCCCAGTTGGAGGGCAACTCACTAGTGGTGATCTCAGCCTCATATCCCAGGTATAGACAGATGTTGCAACGTATGTAACTACAGAAGTTGCTTGGGTTTTCTTTCCTGAATTTTTATTAAAATTCTTTTTACAAAGTGATTTTTAAAAGTTTTTTTTTTAAGGAAATAATAACAGCATGAAAAATTGTCCATAGCCCTACTCTCCTCCAGGCTAAACAGATTTGGTCACCACTATCTCACTGGGACATAGAACAGCTCTACTACCTCCCAAAACTCCCTCATGGAATCTCTTTATCTTTCGTGGCCTTTCTCGACATTTGCCACTAACAATTGTGCATCTGTTCTCTATCACTGTAATTTTGTATTTATATACTTGACTTTAACCAAAATGCCAAGACTGAATTATTTCCAACGATCTATCAGTTCACTATTTCTTTCCTCTGTCATCTTAATTCTGTTACTGATTCTGGGATGTTTTTAACTTTGATTTTCATGGAGCAGAAAAGTCCCCAAATTTCCATTTGTTCATAGCTTCTATTTCTATTTTAACTTTGTTCCAAACATGTTCATGATTGCTCATTTAAACATTTTTTATAATGGTCACTTCAAAATCTGTCAAATAATTCCATAATTTATATCCTCTAGTCATTGGTATCTGTTGATTATCTTTTCTATGCAAGTTGAGAATTTCATAGTTCTTTGAATACTAATTAAATCTGGATTATATCCTGAATATTTAAAATATTGCTTTTAAAGTATCTGGGTCTTATTTAAATCTTACAAAAAAAGTTGATATTTTTTGTTTTAGGAGGTACTGAGTAGGTTCAATTCATAAGAAACAACTCATTTTACATAGGTTGCAGCTACTATATCAGTTCCGGCTTCAAAGATCTGTCCTGGTTGTGTCACCCAGTGATCATCTGGGTTCTTGGAACAGGTTTACTCTGTTAGCTCAGCTTTCATAATCTTGGAGATGCTAATTAGGAGCAGATCCACCCATGCACAGGTTGGAGTTCAGGCAAGATATTCATAAACTGATTTATGGAATTCATTTCCTGAGCTCTTCCTTCTCTACTATCCTCCCAGTATTTTCTTTATTTAAGCCCATCAACCAAAAATCACTTATTTCTGTGGTTGAGCCACATCTGGGACCCAAATGACAAGAGGAAAGACAGGCTTTAAAAGGAGAGGGGTCTTAGAATTACAGATCTATCAAATGAAAAATAAAATCTCACCTTCCTCTGAACTTTATCTCTGAAAATTTTCCAAGCTAACTGCTTTGCTGCTGCCACCATTGTCCCTAGCATAAGATCACTTAGTGCATGGAATGAAAGAGAATGGAGAAAAGGAGAGGAAGGAGAATAAAAACAAAGGAGTGATTCTCTTACTCCAACATTTATGACTTTTCTAGCCTCAAGAGAGAACTAGAACGACTTCTCTAGCTCTTTTTCTATTTCACAGTGCTTATTTCTAGATATTTTTTATCTTAAAATCCAGCTGGAGATACTGAGGGAAAAAAAACATTGTAAACTAATTACTAGTTGTTAATATTTTAAGTTCAGTTAATATTACCCAGTGTCTTTACTATTCCAGCTAACAGGATAGCTATCATTTGAAGAAATCAACCAGCCGCTTTAGTGGCAGGCTGACTTTATTTAGCCCTGTCAACCATTAAAGAAGCAGCAATTCACTCTGATTGTTAACCTTTGCTTTGTAAATTGCAGGAACACAGATTGATCAGAACCCTGGAAGAGCTATTCCCAGAACATATACAGAGAAAGTGGATCCAAATAATTCGAGGTGAAAGGCAGTTTATGTGGTGGTGTAATGCCTAGATTCCATCCTACTTCAAAACTGAAACATTCACCACCACCACTGTGCCATGCAGGAAGAGCTGGCAGCTCTATTGCATCCAACTGAGCTCTATATTGTCCTGGAAAAGCAAACCAAAGAAAGCCACCCTACCCAAGGTCACACCATATCCTTAATCAGCTTCTATCCATTGACTGATCAATATGGAGATACAACTGTGTGGCAGTATTAGTGCAGCAAAGACAATTCTGAAAGTTCATCTCAGTTCCAGAGATTTTCATGGAATAGGCCAAGTATTCTATTTAACTCTTTCCTATGCCCAATCCTACTTCCTCACTAGTTTTGAACAGCATTCCCCAGTGAAACCTCTTCACTGAAATTGTCTCAAAGTTTGTTTTGTGTGGACAACCTCAGATACTCATGGAGAGCATGATATCCCCTTGTTACTGGAACTGCTTCAGAAATAGGCAGATGACTCGATTCAGATTAATGTGATATGAGGAAATTTGTACTGGGATCTTCTGGGAAGTTTCCCTGAAACTACAGAGAGCCACAGGTAAGATAGTCTCTCTTTGAAACTAAACCTGAACAAGGGCTCCTGTAGTCCTGAATCCTACAACATAAGCATATTTTGACCAAAGAAACAATCAGCATTATAGCAAAGTTTACACTATGAATAAAAGAATGCTGATATGGATAACACCCTGATGATACTAAGTCACCAGATCAGTATGCCCTGGAGACAATCTCATTCTTAGACTTCTCCTGTGAGTCAGTAAATTCTTCACTATTTAAAGAAGATTGAGGGTTTCTTTTTTGTTTGTTTTGCTGTCCAAGTAGTCAACATCTGATTACTACAGATGTGCATCTCACAGACTCTCTCTTCCTATACCATTTCTAGAAAAGATTTTTATAAACATTTAAAAGAGGCTGAGAAATTAACAACCTATACAATTGGCCAAAAAAGTGAATTGTAACTAAATTCAGGGAGCTTATGGTAAATTTTCTATTCCTTTCTTCCTTTTTCTCTTTTCTTCTTTCTTTTTTATCTTTCTTTCTAAAAGGCAGCAGTGATATTTATTTTAGAAAAGGAGATAATACTGAAAAATATATTTTATGTACAAAAAGCACAGTGATCTTTGCAACTGATTAAGAAAAATGATCTTAAATTCTATTTTTAACATTAAAGCGCAATCTAGGACATAAACAATATATAATTTAAATTTCCAAAAACTCCTTCTGTAATAAACAGTTGAAGTCAGACACTTGGTAATTGCAAGGGTGTTTATATACCTGTGGAGGAGGAAGAGAGAGCTTTGCAAAATTACTTCAGAAAATGCTGTAAAACAGTATATAGTTCCAAAAGAGACTTAGCCTGCAACTTACAAGACAAACAATCCATTATGTCAGTCCAACAAAATGCTACTTGGTCCTACACATAGTATCTTAACTCAAACTTTGAAGGTCAAAGCAAAGTAAAGGAAAAGTGTCTTCAAGAAGCAAAAGAATTCTTCCTTTTGGTGTGAGAGACAGAAAGAGAAAAGGCACATTTGCCAGACCTTCAAGGATGGAACACAGATCAATCTACTCTGATTATGACTAGTTAAGAGTCTTTCATATCTGCTGAATTGACTGTGATTTTCTTTCTAGCACTAACCATTTCAAACTATTCTTCAAGCTTCTGTATACAAAATAAAATAATTTCATTCTTGTGATGCAAGGATGAATTTAAAATATAGACCTCAATGTAAGTTCAACCCATGGGCAAACTGAGTGGCACTGGAAAATATCATGACTCTCTCTGGACTTCCATCTCCTCATCCCTTCTATCACTATGACCATCACTTCTCAGACAAACAAGAGCTGCCCACATACAAGGATGGCTTGTGACAACAAAAACCCATTTTCTCATACACCCCATCCACCACACATTTTCCAACTCAGTATCTTAGCCTAATTTACAGCCTGTAGTATTTCAGCCAGTTATACAAAGGTAGAGAATGAGGTTTCCTCATAAATACTCAAGACAGAAAAAAATAAATCTAAATCCACTGTCATGCTCTAGTTTACTTTTGGTGACTTGAGAGTGCACCTATATAATCAGGGAAAAGGGGGAAAACATGAAGCAAATGCCCCTGTTTCTCTTTTTCATTTAATAAATGGCCTCACAGGCTATGGTATAGTAAGCATACTGACTTTGCAGCAACCATAGGCCAAGTTGGTGATGAGAAGGGACTGAAAGGAACAGGGATCCCTTAGCAACATATTTATGAGGCTATATCTTCAAATGTACACAAAGATTTGCTTTTATTCTGTAAGCTGCTTATCCCAAACATCTTGCAAGATCGTCAGCCTGTATCACCAAAGCCTACTCTGATTCACAAGACCTGGGATATATAAACTGGTTCAGAGATATCCAACAGACACATAGTGACAGGAATCCACAAAATTCTTTATAAGACATCTGGCCTGAACACACTGAAGTTTCAATTAGAAAGAACAGGTGAAGAAGGGAGCTGTTCTAGATTGAAATCTACTAAAGAAACAATGGTAGAGGGCAATGTTTTGATTTGATAGAATTCTGGAAACTTTTTATGAAATCTTATTATTGATTCTGTGTTGAGTACTACTGAATTAACATTTCTTAGATGTGGAAATTGATATTATGGGATGTCTGGGAAGATGGAAGGCAAGTGAGCAGTAGAGACCTCTCTGAGATTTGGTGTTCACACACTGGAATACAGCAATGTGAAGATGAAGATGAGGAGAAAGATGGGTCCTCAGGACCAGTAAGGTTCTAAAGGGAGAATCAAAGCCCACTAGGATAGTGAAGAGAGATTTCAATGAAGAGAAAGGAGATGGCAGGCAGCACTTTCACCCTGAGCCCAGACTAACTGCAAGGAAGGGTAAGCTTGAACTGCAGACACACTATGACTAGTCTGGACACAGAGAAACACACTGGTAGAATGGAGCAGTAGACACATGACTACAGTAGCTGGTGAGATATTCAGGTTTAGACATACCCAGGAGCAGGTAATTGGCTAGGAGACATCATGAAAAGGGTCCAAATTAGCCCAGAACTCAGAGCAACTGCTGGATCTACCTAGTGGCTCCTGGTGTTGGAGTCAGGGAGCCAAGATTAAGTGAGCAGGAAATCAGGAAGTGAAGTTCAAGAATTTAACATATGGATAAGTGAATCATATAGAATTTAACTAACCATGGTAAAAAAAAAAATTTCCACACCACAGCATTTAATAGTCAAGATTCTAGAAATTCAATGTAACAACAGAATTTTAGAAGAATGTAATATTAAAAGATGTTCAAGAAAAATCATATATAAAGGAAAGCCCATCAGAATCACAGACCTCTCAGCACAAATCCTCAAATGAAGGAGAGCTTCTAATGAAATATTTAAAGCCTTAAAATAAAACAACCTCCAACCTAGATTGATACACACAGCAAAATTATCTTTCAAAATTGGTACACAGAGCCAGGGATATAGCTCAATGGCCCAGTGTCTGTCTGACAAATGCAAGGTCCTGAATTTGATTCCTGGTACCAAAAAAAATTATGTAGAAATAAGATATTCCCATAGCAAAGAACACCTGAGGAAATTCGTGAACAACCAGCACTCTAAAATGTTCCGAAGGACATTCTATAAAGTGATAACTAGCAATAAAACTCTATGAACCCCAACATAATGAGTTCACCTGGTAAGGCAAGAAATTAAAAACAATGGAAGAAAGGGATATGAAAAGGATAAGTCAATATATATCAGCTATAACCATCATTGTGAATGGTCTCAACTCACCAACCAAAAGAAATGCACTTCCTCTCTCTCTCTCTCTCTCTCTCTCTCTCTCTCTCTCTCTCTCTGTCTTTCACTTGCTCTCTCACTGTTTTTCTCTTTCTCATTGGTTTTACCATCTTCTGTCACCATAAACTGTTGCCCTTCTGCCATGACAGCCTTCCTTAACCCAGACGATTATGAACTGAAACCTTTACAGACTGTGAGCTAAATAAACCTTTCCCCTTTTCCAAGAAAAAAAAAGACTGTCAGAATGGATCAAGAAACAAGATACAATAATATGCTACCTGAAAGAAACACATTTAATTCAAAAAAAATCATAGTCTGGAAGTCAAAGGATGGAAAACAATACTTCATGCAACAGGAACCCCCTAAAAAACAAGGGCAGCTATTCTATCTGCAGACAAAGTGGATTTCAAACTACAGATAATTAAGAGAGAGACAAAGAAGGTTACTACATCTTTTTAAAGGTAACAATGCCAGAGGAAGACATAACACTAATAAATATATGTGCACCACATCCCAGTGTATACAAATGTATAAAAATCAAATAATCACTAATACAAGTATAATGGAATCTTCAATACCTCACTATTATTTGTCAAACAAATAGACAAAAAATCAACAATGAAATATTAGAACTGAACCAAACTTTTGAACAAATGGACTGAGTAGATCAGTACAGTGTTCCACTCCATTTCAGAATACACATTCTTCTCAGCTGCATACAGGACTTCCTCTAAAATGGAACACACACTAGCTCATAGAACATGCTTAAGTAAGTACAAAGGAATATCCCATGCACATTATCAGATCTTAATGCAGTGAAATTGGAAATCAGAGAGAAAAGAAACCACAAGAGCTTCACAAACACATGAAAATTAAATAACACCCTCTTGAACAACCAATGGATTATAAATGAAATTAAAGAAGAAATTAGTTTCTACAATTAAATGATAATGCAAAGACAACATACCAGAATTTATGGGACACAATGAAAGAGGTCTTACAAGGGAAATTTATAGCAGTGATTACCTATATTAGGAAAAAAGAGTGAACTCAAATAAACAACTTAATGTTGAGCCTCAAGCTTCTGGAAAAAGAAGAGCAAGTCAAGCCCAAAGTTTTTACAAGGGAGGAATTATAAAGATCAGCACATAAATTAATGCAATGGATACTAAGAAAATAATATAAAAATCAAAGAGTTTGTTCCTTGAAAGATTAAATAAAATTGATAGATCCCTAGTCAATCTTATTTTTTAAAAAAGGAAAGAAAAAACTGAAATCCATGCTATTATCAATGAAAAGGGTGAAATCAAAATTGGTCCTGCAGTAATCCAGATCATGAAAAGCTACTTTGAGAACCTGTATTCTAATATGATAGAAAACAGAGAAGAAAAAGACAGATTGCAAGACAAATATGAATTACCAAATCCAAATCCATAATACTTAGAAATTCTAAATAAACCAGTATCAGTCAATAGAATTGAAGAAATAATTAAAAACCTACCAACAAAGAAAATCCCAGGCCCTGATGAACTCACAACTGTATTCTACAAGAATATTAGAGAAAATCTAATCCACTATTTCTCAGACTCTTTAATGAAATTGAAAGGAATGTGAAATTCATTCCCGAATGCAAACATTACTCTGATACCAAAACCAAAGCAGGATCCAACTGAAAAAGAGAACTACCGGCCAATCTCCCTAATGAACATAAATGACAAGTAGAATGGAGCAAATCATCAAGAAGATTACATGCCATTACCAAGTAGGATTCTTTCCAGGTATGCAGGGTTGGTTCATCATATGCAAATCAATAAACATAGCACAGCATATCAACAGAGCAAAAGACAAAAATCACATGACTGTCTCAAATGATGCAGAAAAAGAATCTGACAAAGTCCAACACCTATTCATGCTAAAAACCCTACAGAAAATTGAAGTATGTGGTTTTTATCTCAATCTGAAAAAGCCATCTATGACAAATCAACAGCTAATCATACAACATAAACAAAAACTGAAAACTTTCACACTAAAATCTGGAACAAGACAAAGATGTACACTTACCACTTTTATTCAATATAGTTCTGGAAAAAATAGTCAAAGCAATTAGATAAGAGAAAGAAATAAATGGAATAAGGGGAATAAAGAGAAGTTATATTATCATTATTTGCAGATGACGTGATACTCTACATAGAAGACCCCAAAAATTCCACTAAAATACTTCTAGATTTAATAACTGATTTCAATAGCATAGCTGGAAACAAGTTGATAATCAAAAATCAGTAATCTTCCTGTATACAAATAACAAACTCACTGAGAGAAACTAGAGAAACAATACCATTCACAATAGCATACAAAAGAATGAAATACCTAGGGATCAATTTTACAAAGGAAGTAAAAAATATTTACATTAAAAACTGTAGTACTCTGAAAAAGGAAATTGAAAAGGATATCAGAAAATGCAAGTTATCCCTTCCTTTTATGTAGAAAGAACCAACATAGTAAAAATTGGTATAATTACAAAATTGTTTTACAGATTTAGTGTAATTCCAATCAAAATATCAATAACATACCTCACAGAACCAGAAAAATCACTCCTAAAATTCATTTGGAACCAGAAGAAACCTGGAATTGCAAGGGCAATTCTGTACTACAAAGGCAAGGCAGGGGACATCACAATCCCTGATTTGAAACTGTACTGCAAAGCTATTGTGATAAAAACAAAATGGTACTGGCATAAAAACAGACCACAGGATCAATGGAACAGACTGGAAAATACAGAAGCAACTTCAAACACACTCAGCCACCTTACTTTTGACAAAAGAGCCAAACACCTTCACTGGAAAAAAGATAAGCTCTTTAATAAACTGTGCTGGACAAACTGGCTTCTCATAAGCCGAAGATTAAAATTTGGCCCAGAACTTTTTACCATGCACTAAACTCAAATTGAAGTCAATCAGGAATCTAAACATTGGGCTCAGTGGCTTAAGTGTTTGCCTGGTAAGCGCAAGGTCATGAGTTCAATCCCCAGTACCAAAAAAAAAAAAAAAAAGGAATGCTGAGGAATCTAAACATTAAAATAGTCAGACATAGTGGCACACGCTTGTAATCCCAGCACTAGGGAGGCTAAGGCAAAAGGATTGCAGCAAGTTCAAGGCCAGCCTGTGCTACATACAGAGTTGAAGGCCAGCATGAACTGCATAGCATGATTGTATCAATCAATCAATCAATCAATCAATAAACAAATATTAAAACAGAAATACTAAATCTGCTGGAGATAGAATAGGTAAAACCCCATGCAAGTTGCATGGCTTCCAGAAAGAGAAAAGTCAGCACCTCCCAAGAATTGGCTATGTTGGGACCAGAGGAACCACCAAGAAGCCAACCAGCCAGCCCTTCTGTAAGCTGTGCAAGCCATGTGGCTTCCAGGAAGAGAAAACACAGTGCCTTCCATAAGCTTACCAGCACATGGGCTATTTTGTTTTTTGTTTGATTTTGCTATACTTGATGAAACGGACAACTACTGAGAAGATAACAAGACATACTATGGTAGCTATTGTTGTTTTCCTAGTATCTTGCTTTGAAGTTCTGTATCAATTTTGTTGCCTTTTTTGACTAGCTTTGTTCTGTGTTGTTTTATTGGATTTTACTATCTTTTTTAGAGAAAAAAAGCAAAACAAAAAAAGGGTAGAAATAATACAGAATTTAAAAAGTAACAGTAAGAAGTCACTACTTGATAAATTACATGTTGTTATCTTAGAAGTAGTTGTTCAGAGAAGAGACAAGATGGCGGACTGGTAGGTAGCAGGAGAGAGACCCTCTCTGAGAGAGACAGCTCAAATGCCAGAATAAAACACCCTGGAGAGACCC
The DNA here is from genome assembly GCA_004027295.1 of Dolichotis patagonum. Classification (NCBI taxonomy): domain Eukaryota; kingdom Metazoa; phylum Chordata; class Mammalia; order Rodentia; family Caviidae; genus Dolichotis; species Dolichotis patagonum. The sequence continues at coordinate 49,733 of PVJX010012239.1, forward strand.
AAACAGAGAGAGATAGACTCTCACAACCCAGAAAAAAACTAAAGCGCAAAAAACCACTCGAATAAGAGGTCCTGGGGCTACTATTAGTGAAGATAAGATCGGGCGAGCACGGCACCCACCTCGAGACGCCTGAATTCCGCCCGACCTGAACAAGCGATCCGCGCCGAAGCGACTGGCTTGAGCCGCCGGAGCCCGAAGCTGAACAGCCCGGCGTGCAGCTCGCCGGGACCGGCACTGCACACGACCCACCCAGAGGCACTGTGAATTCCCACCTCAGCCACACTGAAGTTGGAGGTCGGGCAGTCCAGCAGTTCTCCGGGACACAGTGAGTGATGAGAATAAGACCCTTCCACGGGACAGGGGAAACCGACTGGACGACATGTTGGATTTGGGCAGGACAGCCCTAACTCCATAAGGAAGTGGCTTCAGCTGGTTATTCCCCTCACTGAGCAGATTGGTGGAATCTGCTTGAACTAGGCCATGGCCCTGGCGGGGACCCAGTTACATCCCTGAGATCAGTGCACACTGACACAGTGAAGGCCTGCAAAGGTTGACTGGCCCACAAGGGAGGAGCTAGAGCACACTGCCCCTGGGTGAACTCTAATCTATGATAACCTATTGAAGAGGGCTAAAGCTCCTAGCCTGCACCCTCTAGAGGAGCCTTAAACAACAAGAAAAGGGTCTGGGAATTACACTGTATACTTGTATGGAAGGAACCAAAAACATGATGAAAGGGAGAAATAAGAAAACACTCCCAGCCCCCAACCCTGAGAACATTGATCCAGGAGCAATGAATACAAAAGAAACTGAGGGCAGCAAAAATGCAACATCGGGTGCAGCATTAGCGGACATAAAGAGATATATTCAAGACCTCGTAAGTGGGACCAAAACTGAAATATTAATTCAAATTAAACAAGAGATAAGTAGATTAATAAAAGAAGGGCTGGGTACCTCTCAAGAAGACACAAACAGAAGAATAGAGGAACACAAATGGAGAGAAACATTTATTGAAGAATTAAGAAAGAACCTAGAATTTATGAAGCAGATTCAAAGGGATTATCAGGAAACTAAAGACTCCATAGAAAGCTGGCAAAACTGCTTGAAAGAAACCAAAGAGAGACTATCAAAAATTGAACACAGGCTTGCAATGTGGGGTCAGGAAAGGGAAGATCTCTTAAAAATAACAAGGGAGCAGGCAGTAAAGTTACAAAGACTGGAAGATG
>PVJX010012240.1:0-50948 GCA_004027295.1 Dolichotis patagonum
GGGTCTTATTCTCATCACTCACCGTGTCCCCGAGAACTGCTGGACTGCCCGACCTCCGACTTCAGCGCGGCTGAGGTGGGAATTCACGGTGCTTCTGGGTGGTTTGTGTGCAGTGCCGGTCCTGGCGAGCTGCACACCGGGCTGTTCAGCTCCGGGCTCCGGCAGCTCAAGCCAGTCGCTTTGGCGGGGATCGCTTGTTCAGGTCGGGCGGAATTCAGGCGTCTCGAGGCGGGTGCTGTGCTTGCCGATCTTATCTTCACTAATAGTAGCCCCAGGACCTCTTATTAGAGCAGGTTTTTGCGCTTTAGTTTCTTTCTGTGTTGTGAGAGTCTATCTCTCTCTGTTTGGGTCTCTCCAGGGTGTTTTATTCTGGCATTTGAGCTGTCTCTCTCAGAGAGGGTCTCTCTCCTGCTACCTACCAGTCCGCCATCTTGTCTCTTGATGCATTACTCTTACCTAATCCTTAGATCCCATTCAAGTTTTGATAGTTGTCTGAATGTCTGTAGACTCCTGCAGTCTAAAAGAGTTGCTCAGTCTTTGAATTATATAATCTTGACACTGGAAACTCACAAATCAGTTATTTCATGCTTTATGAGTACTTAGTAGCGAGTTACTTTGAAACTGCCAATTATCTCATTCCTCACTCGACTTTTTGTTTGTTTGTGGTTATTTTTTTGGTACCGGGGATTCAACTCACAACCATGCACTTGCAAGGTAGGCGCTTATGCCACTGAGCTAAATCCCCGGCACTGGCTCTCATTGGACTGTTAGATTGTGTGTTTGGACCCTCAATTTGTCCTAGATTTAGTCAGATTGAGTACCTTGAAGCCTTTGTCTCCCATCAGAGACTTTTCTCACTTACTTAGGTGGTAGTTCTTGTATAAGCATCAGGTACTGATTAGAAAATTTGGGGTGGTAGTGAGAGAAGCCAAATAAAATATAGATAACCGGTTAATTGTGAATTTCAGATAAAGAATACATTTTTTAATATGCATAGAACTAATGCATAGAACACATTTGTTCTAAGAAATTATTCCTGGGCATCTACTGTTTTAACTTTCTAAATGTGGTTACCTTAGTCTTATATAACTAAACTTGTCCTTACAGGTAACTGTATGGGACCTCAATTTTTTTCAGCTTTTCAGTGCTCTGATAGAAAAATCCTTGAATTTGCCCTTTGGGGCTACAGGCCCAGTTGCTAATGTGCCACAAATCAGTTCTGAGGAAGGAGCCATGCACAGACTATTTTCAATGCCACCTCCTTTTCTCCCAGCAATGGAAAGAGAGGGGAGGGGCAGTTGCCTGCCAGAAGAGCTGGGGGAAAGAAACTGCAAATGATCTAAGCAAGTTTTCTTTTTTTCTTTCTTTTCTTCTTCTTTTTTTTTTTTACACAAACTTTCAACCAGTACTCCTGTTTTTAGACCTGCTGAGGGATCCCATCTTTGGAAAAACCAGTTGCCACAATATCTGAAACTTTGGGATTCTGAAAAAAATTGATTTGTTTTTCTTGTAGTTTAAGGTTCAGCCTTCTTTGAAAAATTTTCCTGAGAATTTTTGTGAAACTAAAGATAACAGTGGCTATTCAGTCTGCCCTGTCTAACTGAACTAAAATGTTTTTCTCCATTATTTTATTGGCTAATACCCCTAGAAGAGAAATTGCCTCTCATGTGTTGTGTATTCTACTGTCCTGGGAAAAGGGTGCTCAGATAAACCCAGGATTTTTATGATTTTATTCTCCCTTTTTTCCACAGTCCAAAGGTGACTGTGATATGATTTCTTTGGCCTGCCTGCCATAGCGTTTTGGGTACTTCCGGGTTCCCAAGGAGGGTTGAACTAGTGTGCCTATATATCTTTAATCTTAACCACGTAAGTTTTAAAGCTAACCATTCCCTGCATGTCTGTGGCTGAGAGCAATTAATTTAGATAAGGAGAGAGTTTGCTATTTTTTATGCTTTGTAATAAGTACTGTTTGCACATGATAATTGGTTTACAAAGGCTCATGAGTCACTAATAAATAAATGCCCAGAGGCATTTGTTAAGTGGAGAATGAAAAGTACCAAGTCCTGGTCTTTGCCCAGTTTCTGTAGGCACATCCTCTGAGAGGACCTCAGGAAATTTCAGATAGTCTGATCACTTCAAAAAAATTCAGATGGTTTTAATTGAATTAGTTGTTACATGTAGCAAATATTGGAGGTGGCAAAATTAAGGCTGATAAGCACCCAAACCAGAAATGGAAATGGGTAGGTCAGGAGTACTCTCAGCTCTCACTAGCCTTGGCCCCATTTTATAGATGATGAATTCTTGCAGACAGTAAGTGGTGTCACTAGTATTCAAACTCACGTTTGTCAGATGTTGCCTCTTTGAGAGAGACGCAGACCCTCTTTGAATCATCAACCGAGATGGTCAGTGTGGATACAATAGTATGTGGATGCAATAGTCCCAGCTATCAGGGAAGCTAAGGCAGAAGGTTCACTTGTGACCATTAGTATGAGACCAGCCTGTGCAATGGAGCAAGGCCCCTCCTCTCAACAGGGAAAACAAAGAAAAAAATGAAAAAGAATAACAAAGGTCTCTATTCGTTGTAGAAAACAGAGTAAAAACCAAAGAGCTTCATGCTGAAGGAAAGTTCTAATTCTACTTTCCAAACATGATTTTCCACAATTTATTATTTTTCCAGCAGATATTACAGGACAGTGGTACTGGGAAGGCAATGATTTTCCTGGGATGATGGAGTAAACTACCACATTAATACCAGTCAAGCAAAATTGACCATGTTAATACCAGTCAAACAAAATCAGGAAGACTATGTGATAGTGATAAACGCAAGAACTAGAAATCTGTCTTGGCTACATCCTCAGTTAAAGAGCACTGATTTTCCCCTCCAGATTCTGGGGAGGGAACCCAAGGTCTCCCCTGGGTGCTAGGTAGGAGTGCTACCACAAACTGGATGTAATGCCAGCACTCTGGGAGAATGATGCAGGAAGTTTGAGCCGAACCTGGGTATCTTAGTGACTTAGTGACTTTGTAAAGAGACTATGTCTCTTTACAAAACAACAAAACAAAACAAACAAACAAGAAGCTGTAATGGGGATATAGCTCACTGTGGAGGTGCTGTGTTCAGTTCCCAAGGCTGCCTCCAGACTTGATGGGACTCGGGCCAGAGCCACTTTGTCACCTCCATGTAGAGAGGTACTGGAGAAACAAATGAGTACTTAGGAAGACTCAAGGAAGACAAAGATGGATATCTATCTCTATCACTCTCAAGTGGCCTGGAAGAGTCTGAGAATATTAGATTTTTATGTTCATTTTAATTGTTTTGATATCTTAACCTAGTAATAAATTGCCAGTTAATCACTTTTATGCAATAATAAAAGATGCATAAAATGCTATTGCTGCTTCCTGTTCAGGCCCCCCTCCCCAGCATGGAGTGTTATTGAGACACATTTCACTCAGGTAAGTTGGCAGTTTTATCAAAGCATAGAGGTCACTGAAGGTTACCCTACATGTCGTAGCAGACCTATGTAAAAAGACTCTAAGTTCAACTACTTCTGGCTCCCCAGAGACTAGTTTAAGAGAACAGCTTTTGTGGCTCCAGAGAATTTTGTCACCAGGTTTTTGATTGTTTAAAAAAAATGCCCAGAGCTGGGGATTTAGCTCAGCAGCATAAGCACAAGCCTTGCAAGAGCACGGTCATGAGTTTGATTCCCGGTACTGATAAAAAAAAAACAAAAAAAACCCCTATATTCTTGCTCTTAGAGGCTATGGGTCTATAAATGGAAAGATAAGAGATTTGTACATATGATAAAATGAATATTCTGTGTTAGATCCAAGCTGCATAGTGTTTTACCTTTTTTGTTGTTGACAAGGTCTTGTAATGTTTTCTAAACTGGTCTTGTACTTGTGTACTGAATCAGCTTCCTGAATTGCTGAGGCTACAGTGTGTCATCATGCCTGGCTACAGCTGCATGAGTTTTTAAAAGTTTCATATAATGATATTCTTGATTTCTTTCTAGTTATTGGTGAGCCTAGAGTATTCCTGTTAAACCACCATTCATGGCCACTGGAAAAAGAGAATCATTACCAATTTCTACCATATGACTCCAGTATGACATTGTTGATGTGTTTGATTTCTAATCCCTTGGTTTAAGTTGCGACAAGAACACTCTTTACAAGATTACCATGCAGAGACATAACTGTCAATGTTTTATAAAAAGCAAGAGTCTTTTTGAGTGTGTTGCAAATTCTCAAGAGATTTGAATCTATCGTAGTTGGTCCCTCCCATCAAATACATGACAGCAGGAGAAGCAGTTGTGAAATTAAACAATGGGGTGATGCAATTTCAATATGGTTGGAAGTTTTTGATATAAAAAGGTACTAAAACTACACAGTAGAAGAAGTGACTTGATTTCATGATGACTAATGTGACAATCTCAGCACTTTACTCAGTAGCTGTTGCCAAAGGGGGAGGGGGCAGGAAAAGACAGGGAGATGAGGGGTGGGAGGGAGAGATACCTCAGCTGTGACAGTTCTACTAGACAATAAATTTAGCTAATTATTAGTATCAGCTGTTATTTAACTCCGACGCACTGCTTGTAATTCTATAACACTTAAGTTGGCAAAGTGTTTTGTAGTAGAGTTACTATATGAAAGAGCCTAGATAAAATGAAGTTTAAAATTCTTGTTAGAGGTTGGGAGGCACTCTATCAAGCTAGTATGACCATGAATTAAGAAGCTGAGTTGGTAAGGAAAAGACTGAGAGATAACTGATACTTGTTTCAGGCCAATCTTCTATAATCCTAGTCACTAGGAACAGAGAGCCAGGGGATAAAACATGAATTCTGTGATAAAGCCAAAGGTGTGGGTTCTCTTACTGGTTTTAGTCATCATTTTGACCTTTTAGAAAAGAGATGAAATGAAAATGTTTGCCTTGTTTCTATCTGCCAGGGTGTAAGGAAGAAGAACATAAGAGAGAAATAGCGGCTTCCTAAAGAAACACATTAAGTAAATGTCAGGTGGTTTTACCCCTGAAGGTCTTCTAGCCATAACAATTTCACTTGAAAGCTATTTATTTAGGAAAAAGAAGACAGAAATCCCTGGAGCTTCAGAATATACTTCCTCAGTACACCTATGTTAAACCACTTCTAGAACTATAAGCAAAACAAATATATTGGAAGATTAGGAAAACATCTGTGTGTCTATATAGTGACTCTTCTTTTTTTAGTTTTTTTTTGTTTGTTTTGTTTTGTTTTTTGGTGGTACCAGGGATCACACTCACGACCTTGTGCTTGCCAGGCAGGTGCTTACACCACTGAGCTAAATCCCCAGCCCGTGACTCTTCTTATAGCAAATGTTCTTTGACTATTTCATGTGAAGAATTATGAAAAAAATATTGTAGAACTTTAAAAAACACATTATAAAGGAGTTTTAAAATAAAAATAACATGTAAAAACAGGATAAAGCAGCATCATATAGGCAGTGTCCAAACTATTAATACATGGTGAGTACCAATTTCCTTATGTGCCAAGCACTACTTGGAGCTGAGACTGGTGAGTGATATAAAACAGAATCCAGTCTCCAAATGAACTTAAAACAACTGTTCTGGGTTCAAGACAAGAGGCTTAGATACCTCAAATCTGTTTATTTTTTTTTAAGTAGGTTTTTTACTCTGCTTGTCCTGCTATAGCAAAATGTTGTATCACAAACTGGGTAATGTATGGGTCCTTACATGGAGCAGGATGGAAGGACAAAAAAAACCTATGCTAGTTTCTTCCAGCCCTTTTGTAAGACACTAATATATTCATGAAGGTGGAGCCCAATAACTTAATCACTTCCCCAAATGCCCCACCTTTTAATACTATCACAATGGGGATAATTTGAAGCATGAATTTTGAACAGAACACATTCAAACCACAGCAGAAGGCTAGACGTAAATAATAAATTGGTTGGAAAGAATAATGTGATTATTTAGAGACATAGCTCAGCAGCCTATAGCAAGGGATCCAGTGATGGCTTTGGAAACAGCTTATAGTAGCTTAGTAGCGAAACTGTGGAGAGCCTAGTAGGTGTGCTACCATGCTTTTGTCTTGACCTTGACCGGCCTTCAACAACCCCATCTCTACCTCCACTCCCACTCAATTTCAGCCTGCCTGAAGGATCCTTTTGCTGGGGTCACCCAAGACTCATTCAGGCAAACTAGTCAGGTTTCTTGCCTTCCCTTGCAGCTACCTCCACTCTCCATCTTGTTTTATTTAGCTGTCAGTGTAGGAAATCCGTGGTAGCTACTTCTAAATTTCTAATCCCAATTCTGCAAGTGTTTCCCAGAGGAAAGGAAAGTCAGTGTCACAAGTTTTTCATTTATAGGTTCTCACTTGCCATCTTGAAAATAGGAAGCTGTGGTGGATTGAAAGCGGGTGGTCAACCTAAACACCAGATGAACTGAATCAGCTTGGAGAGTAGATGGCTCACTTGAGGATTGTTGCCAGCATAAAAAGGAGACCTGGAATGGAAGAGTTGTTGTTTAGAGCTGTTGGTTTTCCTGTTGCCAAGGGTTCTCCAGAGGAGTTGCTGAGCTTCTTTCCTGATATGAACTTGGCTCTCATTGTCAAAGGAGCTCAGGATCTTGTTGCTGAAAATGGCTGTGGTGCACTTTGGGGGAGCTCTGAGCTCCTCACTTTGAGCATCACTTCCTGGCTTCAGAGGGGAAGATGTTGTGCTGTTCAATATCCAGGAGAAACTTTCGTGCTGGCTTCCTGATATGAACCTGGCTGTTATCATCAGAGGAGCTTGGGACCTGGTTTTGCTGAGGATGGCTGTGGTACTTTTCAGGGGAGTTCTGGTCCTTACTTTGAGTGTCGCTTCCTGACTCTAGTACAGATCCCCAACCTACTGGCACAGACCCTTCATCCCATTGGCGCAGACTTTCTAGCTTCCACTACTGACCTGGGGCCTTCCCAGTGCAGATCCTTGAAATAGACTTGCATGAGTCATTGTTGTGGGCTCTAGGCCTTCAGAGCTGGACTCATGGGAGGCATTGTCATGGGTTCTAGGTCTTCAGCTGAGCTCATGCAGGATATTGTCATGGGATCCAGGTCCTCAGCTGGATTCTCTAGGTCTTTAATGTGTGGATAGATCTCTTGCACTTTCTTTGTATTTGACTCCTTGGGTAACCATTATACATAATAGTATAAATTATGTGTTCTGTATTTATTGTCTTGTTCTTCTTGAAATCCCTGACTACAACAGAAGCCATCTTGTTTACTGGCCTGCTTGCCTATAGAACAGATAATAATGGGAGGACCTGGCAATATAGGATGGCTTGATCTTCAGTTGACATCCACTGAGCTCACATGCTTGCCCAGGCATTGTTGAAAGAAGTGACATAGTTCTTGGCAGATTTGCAATCTAAAGTTACATTTTTTTTTTTTTACATTTAAAGGAGGAACTTTAAAATATGCAGGCTCAATCTACTTCCTAAATATTTATTGATTGCCATTAACTTGGATCATTAAACACCATCTTTTTGAAGCCCCATCTCCCTTTGCCCTCACTAATGGAGCATCCTTAATAATAGGTCTCTTCTCTTTCTTAAATGATCTTCTGCAGCCTTCCTTTTACACTAAACTAAGGAAATATTATCATTACTGAAATCTCTTTCCAGTCAGTCAGAAATGAACATTTAAGTGCAGGCCAAGCTTTAAAAGCCCATTAATTAGTAATGGTACCACAGAAGCAAGGTGACTAGATGGGCAGAATAGGCCTAACTCTCTGCTCTTATCCCATTTGACAACCTTTGAACTTGAAAAGCACATTTAATCACCAAATGTGATAAGCTGGGAGAACTTTAACACGGTGCCTGGGACTTATCCATAGGTGTTCTTTGCCTCTTCCCCCTTTCTTCTCGCTTCTTTGCTGTAGGTAGTCATTCGTACCTTCTGTCTCCTTCTGAGAAAAACAACTTGAACTTCTTTATCTTTATGTAATGCCTGTCTCTTTGGTAGTCCTATTATTTACTCCACTGATGGCATGAGGCTGCCCACTGTGGCTTGCTCTGGGGTCCTGCTCTTATAATAAGCCCTTCTGTGCTGTGTATTTTCTTTCTTTTGATGTTTCCTATCCTTATCCATCTGCTAAAATTCCTTAAAGCTTTCACTATTTTTCTTCATAAGTTACTGTTTTCTTCTACTGTTACGGTTTATATCTAGATGTCCCCCTCCCCTCCCAGTCTCCTGATGCACTCTGGGGCTTGAGAGGTGACTGGATCATGGGGCTGTGATCCTCATCTATAGATGAGTGCACGGACAGGTTTATAGCTAAATGTGATTCGGGAGGTGAAGCCTGGTTGGAGGAGGTGGGGTACTGGGAGTATAGCTTGGAAGGCTGTGTCTCACTCCCTCTTCCTTTGACTGTGCTCTGCTTCATGCCACCATGCCACAAGTTGCTTTTCCTTTGCCATGCGTCTCTGCCATGCTACCCTGCCTTGAAGCCAGCTGACTATGCGCTGAAAGCTCCTTAGACTGAGCCAACATATGCCTTCTATTTATTAAATTTTGGTTGTTTGGTATTTTGTCCCAGAAATAAAGTAGTTAAGACACCTACTTATTACACCAAACTTCTTGAAACAGTAATTTACATTCCCTCTGCTTCTTTGTCTAATATGACTCCAGGCCAGTTGCATCCTGGATTCTGTAGCTACTAACACTGCTTTTCCAAAATTAGTAATCACTTCCTATCTACCACACAGTATTCTACACGTATTCTACACGTCTGTGGCATGTGATATGATTACTCATTCTCTTAATAAGATTCTTTTTATTACCTTTATCTGTATCTTCCACTTTAACTTTCTGTGCTATTTATCATCTTCCTGTCCATTCTTTAAATATTGGTGTCCTCAAAGGTCCCCTGTTAGCTGCTTCTATTTTGCTATGGATTTGTATTTCTCAATCTGTGTGCACCTAAGAATTACTGAGGAAACCCTTTAAAAATGCAAACCAAAGTGGGCATAGTGGAGCATGACTGTAATCTCAGGCCAAGACAGGAGGATCCCTGTGAGTTTGAGCCCAGTACAGACAACATAGTGAGTTCAGGGACAGTCTATACTACAAAGCAAGACTTTGTCTCACAAACAAATAAACAAACAAAACAAAACAAATATTAAATTCCACTAAATCTGACTAGATATGTACCAATAAATCAGATTTTTGGTCTTACCCAGAAATAGGATTTAATTGATTTTAGGCTGAGCTCTGGTATTATTTTTTTCATTACTCTCCAAGTGATTCTTGCATGCTGCTGGGATTGAAAGCCACAAATCTAGAATATTTTTTTATTTTTTATCTTCAGTTCTTACCTTATTCTGAATACATAACCACAATCTTCCAGCCCCTTTCAGGGAATTGGAGTGCTCTGCAGTACCTCACTTTCAACACTTCATTTGGTTCAAATCAAACTCATTATAGTCCCAGATTCTAAGAATCTCTTTCTCTGTGTTTATAGGCCTGCCGTTTTCTCTTGCTCCTGTGCTAGAGCCTTAGAAGTCATCTTTACAAGAAATCCCTTGTGCTTTGCTTCTCAACTTGTCAAAACCCGTAGATTTTATTGCTGGCTCATTTCAAATCTATTTCCCCTATCACCAATCAGTGCTCCATTTTTAGGACCTTATTAAAACAACTTCTTTTTTGGTCTCCTTGCCTCCAATATCTTTTCTCTTTATTCTGTTTTCCATGTGTTAGTGGAAAGATCTTTCTGGAACACTGATCTTATGGTACCCATTCAATAGCCACGATAGATTTCTCTTATCCAAAAATAGAGTCCAAGTTCCTTAGTGAAGCTCTCACAGTTTGGCTCCAAAGCAATTCTCCAAAGCTATTCTCCTCTATCCTAGATTCCCAATGCTATTATATTTGCCTAAATGTAGTTCTCCAATTATGTGATTCTCCACCCATGTGTACCTTTTTGTCTTTGCTTAAAATATTTCCTCTGACTAGGATTGGCTTCAACTCAGATGGCTCAAATGAAGAAACCATATACAGAGATATGGTCAGGATAAAGGAAAACCACAAGAGTGGCTGATGTACCCAGAGACTAGCAAAGTGGGAAGCACTTAACCTTCTCCAGGTCCAAAATGTCAAGGGAATAATAAAACGTTTACACAGCTCAGTGAGGGCTGGAGTCATGGGAAAAGGGGTCATCAGTAGGAGCTGTATGCAGTGTTGGGACCCCTGTCAGAACCACACAAGAGTCAATGAAGTAATACTCCATTCTCTTTCTTCTTGCTCTCTCCTCTCCAGTCAGCACTGTATCTTTATTTGGCCAAACTCAGTCAGAGGCTAGCCAACCACCAGGGATGTCCAGGTGAGGCAGTGTATTGTTACAACGTAAGACAGAGAAGCAGAGAATGAATGGTAATGCTAGGGAGGGAGAAATTAAATGTAGAATGACCATCTAAACTTTTATGTATTGTAAAATTTGTATTATCTTTTAGAACACAATTGAAATATCACATTTTATGAGAAGATTTCTCCTGTTTCTCTGCTCCAAGCTCTTTCTTCTCTGTACTCCTTCAGCTGTTATGTCTTCATTACCGCAATTGTTGGTCTGACTTATGATGAAATTATTTTTTGTATCTGCATCCATCTCTTGCATCATAGTGTGTGCTTCTGAAGGAAAAGGATAGTACTTTGGTGCAGTGTCTTGCAGGTAGCAGGTACTCAGACTGTTGGCTGAATTTTTAATTGCATTCTCATGTTATCACCTGCTCAGTTTCTGTCTATGAGATTCACATATACTTATAAAATAAAGTCTTTACATTTTTAAAAGCATTCCTACTTTTCATGATGGCTTCTTCTTTGGTTCTACTTCTGCTTCTTGTCTGATTTTTCCCCTTTTCTTTACCTATGTTTTTGAGGTTAGATTTTTATCTGCAGCTTACCAACAAATTTTTGGAAATACTGTTATCACTGATCTTGGCAATGGTCTAAAAATTGCTATCTTTATTCCAAAATCCAAGCAATGCTTGTAAAAACAGTTTTCCTTAATTTATGCATGCAGCAAGCTTAAAAATGAAGTCACAGAATTTTTCATTCTTCATTGGACTTTAAACTCTTCTGAATAGAAGTTATGCTTGACTTAATATGTTTTGCATATAGAAAAGTCTGCTGCTTCTATTCTTTATAAATACCAATAGCAAATGCAGCTAACATATTTTTACTATGCAAATGCTATTCTATATTGTTGGCTTGGATGCACATTTTATGTCATTTTGAGATTTTAATATGAAAAAGGCTATTTTTAAGCTGAACAAAAAATTATTAGTTTTACATTTGTAGTGTTGATAATGATAGAAATAACAAGAAAATTATAAAATTTATAATTTGAAAATTATAAAATTGTAATTCCAATACCACCTCTGAATTTTCATCTGAAATTTTTAATTTTTAATTTAAAAAGTTTAACTTGTGTCTTTAAAAAAAAAATATATATATATATATATATTTCCCACCTTCATGTGCTCATGGTTTCCTCTACTTTCTTGCACATACAGAGTTAAATAGTTACATGGTTTTAGTGTCTTTATCTAATAATTTTATCACCTGTGACATGTCTGGGCCAGTTTCTATTGATTTTGGGGGGTTATTTTCCTCATTATGGGTTAATTTTCCTGCTTTGTTGTTTACCTGACAAGTTTTAATTGAATTCCAGGTATTGTGAATTTCACATTGTTGGGAGCTGAATTTTCTTTTTTATTCCTTTAAATATTTTTGAGTTGTGTTCTAGGATGTAATTTAAATCCTTGGAAAACAGTTTGATCCTTTTAAGGTTTACATTTAAACTTTCATGGGCAGAAACAAAGCAGCTTTAGTCTAGGGCTAATTTGGTTTCATGAAGCAATAACTTCCTAGTATATAACTCAAAGCCCAATTTTTCCATTTAGGAGGCTGAGAATGTGAGCTATTGCCATTCCTATGTTACCATTTGTACTTGCTCCTTCAGGTATCTCCTGAATCTCAGGTAGTTTTGTTACCAATGAGTACTGAGATACTCAGCTTAAACTCGATCCAGGTCCCTGCAAATCTCTAGAACACTCTCTTTGTGCAGTTTTTTCCAGTCTGGTAACCAACCTAACCAGTTCAAGCCTGTCTCAGCCTCCCTGAATTCCTCACTTGGTCTGCTTGATTCAGGCAAACTTCAGGCTTTATTGGGGTCCCCTTGTCTGTACTGTGGACTGAAAGCTCTCCAGGCAGTAAGCTGGGGTGATTATCAGTTCACCACATTTGTTCCTCTTCAGGGTTCAGTGTTCTGTGAAGCATGCTGTTGATATCTGAAAACTGTTGTTACACATTTTGTGTCATTTTCAAGAGTTTAATATGTAGGGTAATTCAGGTCCCTGCTATTCTATTATGGACACAGGAAAGAGTCCAAGTTTGGGTTTTCAAATTGGGGATGGAGAGGAATGTTAAACCATGTAAAAGCCAAAGTATGACCGTAACCATGTAAAAGCCAAAGTATGACCGTATACTCTTCTTGGCTTCACTTTCCTCATTTATAAGATGAAGAGGTTGGTCTATTTGATCAAAAGGTTAATCTCTGCCTCTCGGGCTTGGGTATAGTTCAGTGATAGAGTGCTTGCCTAATGTCTGAGGCCCTGGTTTTCATCCTTAGCACAAAAGGCAGAAAAGAAGAAAGAAAGAAAGAAAGAAAGAAAGAAAGAAAGAAAGAAAGAAAGAAATTTCTTTTTCATGTTAAATGATCACATAATCTGAAGATAAGAAAATGCACAGGAATATTCTTAGTTCATTATTTTTTTCATAAGGCCTAAGCATAGTATCTTGAACATAGCAGGTGTTCAAAAAGTATTCGTTGAGTGATACATGAAGCCATCTCATAATAGGGAAAACTAAGAAACTTCCACCATCACAAAAGTATATTGGTGGGTTTTCATCAATATTGGGGTTGAGTAATGGTACATCCATGTAGCATAATATGATATAACATTGAAAACTACTGAATCACAGTATTACATGGAAAGGTTTTTAAGGATATAGTGTTAAATTAAAAAAGGATCTATGTATAATTTTATTCTTTTTACCTGTATATTTCATAAAAGACAAAGTGAAAAAGCAGTGTGTATGACAGTACATTTATATTATGGCAAAATACTGTAATATCTGTGTAGTCAGAGAATGTATCTAGAAGGATGTATGTACAACTAGTGCCCCTGCAGCCTCAGGAGGAGGACTGAGGGCCAGTGTGGAAAGGAGATTCACTTTTTCTTTTATGCCCTTTTTTAGTCTTTTGAATTTTTTATTATGTGCAAGTCATCTTTTTTTTTAAATGCTGTAACTGCATACATATTTATTTATTCAATGAAGCAACTGAACTTTTCTGAAAGGTAGATTTCCACAAATAAGTCTGGGAAAGCTTCACTTCTAGCTGATTAAGTTTAAAGAAACCAGACCCCTCATTCTTTTTACTATTACCTCAGGAAAGTACAGGGCACCTCCATGGCTCTGATTAATTGCTTATTCCTTAGGAAAAGAATTGTCATACTAGAAACTTAATTGGCATCTGGAGCACAATGTGTGCTTGAATTCCTTATAAGGACCCTAGGGGAGAAGAAACAAGGTCATTTGTTTTTTAATGACTCTACACACATTCTATGGCATTTAATTAACCAGTTTCATCTACCCCACTGTCTTTTTGGCTTTCAGAGAAGCTACTAAGGAAGCACAGGGGGCAGGAGCTGGACAACAAGGCTGTGTAATTCATAAGATACGAATTTGTGGCCGGTTTGTTATTTTCAAATGCTATCGGAGATGGGCGCATGTGTATGGATGAGTGAAATAACTACCAAGTGGAGATGCTATAGCTTTTTTGTTTTAAGGAGATACTTACTCCTCCAGCAAACTATCTTAAGAATGACTTCTAGACAGCCTGTGTTCTTATGAGCATGTGACATGCTCAGGTAAAACCCACGCACGTATTCCCTGGAAGACAGGGAAAGATATTGGGAAACATATGTGCAAAACCAAAATTACAAAATCCATGGCTCATTATGCAAGTCAGAAAAAGTACTAGGATTTGCTATTATACATCCCCCAAGGCATTTTCCTCTGACGTTTTTATCTGCTTTAAAATTTCTGGTGCTGTTGCTGGTTTTGAATTCCTGAAATGTCAGTGTAGCAAGTAGATAGTTGGTGCATGAAAGATGCCTGCAAGATCCAGCCAGCCAGTGAAAGAATATGAAGAATAAGATTCCTCACTTGAAGAGGCTATTTTGTCATATGAGAGGTTGTTATGTAGAAATCACTGGGACACATGAATAATAGGAAGGAAAACATTGCTGTTGGGGGATGTTATTTAAAATGGCAATGTTTCTGGTAGGTTATGCACTAGCAGGAGGAGTTATAGTTCTTCTTTAACCCAAGCCATAGATTAAACAATTTAACAAAAGAGGGACTACCATTAGCATTGTCTAATTTAGCAAATAAATACTATACAGGACATCTAAATTGTATTTGAGTTTCAGAAAGTAACAAACAATTTTTTAGCATAAGTGCATTTCATGCAATATTTGATACATACTAAAAATGATTTGCTATTTTTCTGAAAGTCCAATTTAATTGGATGTCTGTATTTTACCTGGCAATTCTAACAGCTGCATAGATACGGAGTAGATACATGATTTGTTTCTGTCTTTCCCTCATCTTTTTGTTCCTTTATCATGAATTGCTATTGATCTCCTGCATATAAGTGGAATCCAATGAGGGGTGCTACTGAAGTTACAGTGGAAGAATATGCTGCAGAATGAACTAATTTAGGAGAAAGGGTGAGGCAGACCTCCATTTGCCTCCAAATAAGCCAGACAGAAGCACCCTTATATAAGATGGAAGTTTATCCTTCTAATAAGGGCATTAAAGGAAAGGGTGATTGCAGAAGATGTGAGGGCTTGAAGAAATTCTGAGCTGTAGAAATTCTTGGAATAAGTAAAGATGTTGTTTCCAGAAACTGGATTGATATGAAATAGAGAACACAGGTGTGACAAGACAAAGATAGAGATTATACTGTTTAGGTGGATTTGTTTGTACTGTTAGGTGACTAATGGAGGGTCTCAGAGACCATGTTAAGGATTTTGTGTTTACTGCATGAGGCCATGAGGCCTTTCTGAAGGTTTCTAATCAGAAAATGCAGATCAGAGCCATGCTTTGGGAATTAATCTGGCAAGTCTTTAGTGAGGAAATGCTAGAGATGAAGGGTATTACACAAACAGTGAAGGAATTACAAAAACAAGGTTATCAAATGAGGGTAGGTCTATATGACACCTGTGTTTGACACCCTTTGGGGAGTATGCAGTACAGGACACATGGACTGGTACTAAACCAGGGGTTGGATTTTGGCTTCTCATTATCCTCTTGGCCAGTATAGTAGTTGGTTAATTAACATTAGTGACTTAACACAATAAAGATTTTTTCTTGACCATGTCACAGTCTAATCCCTATAGAACAACCTTTCTCCTAATGGACACTTAGGAATCCAGGTTACTTTTGTCTTACAGTTGGGCCACCTGGAATATGTATCCTGTAAATTCATCATGGCAGGGAAAAAAAGAGTCAGAGGTTCTTGCAGGGCACTTGTGATCAGGCTTGGAAGTACTCGCATCACTTCTGCCCATATTCCATCAGCCAGGACTAAGATTCAAACACTACGAAGAAGGATGGGAAATAAGGATACAACTTGTACTGCTCTATGACAAGAAGGCTCTGATCTTAGCAGTTGGAGAAGACTATAGGAATATTAGGGGAAATGTGTTATACTTCATTCAATTTTATTTTGACTATAAGATAAGCGTAATATCTTCTCTCTTGTACAAAACACTTGGAGATTTAATAAGGATCTGTGTCTATCAATTTGGAAAATTATAAATCATAAATACAGGAGTGATCGCTGTTCACTAAATTGTCTATGCTACTCTGTCAGAGCATGACTGATTCATACCTAAAACAATATATCATATATATATATATACATATATATATATCCAAGTTAGCTTCCATCTGTAAAAATTTGTCCCATTTTATAAGTGTATGACACTTGATGAATGTAAAATGTATCACAGGGCTTTTGGGAGCAAAGTGGAAGGGGCAATTGGGAGACTGTGAAAGGACAAATATTTCCTGCCACAAAAATAAAAATTGTCTGGGTGCATTATCTGCTTACCAGAGCCTCATTAACATATCAATTGCTATTTGGCATAGCTCAGTGGGGACAAAGACATTCTTTGTATATTCAAAGTAGCTCAGAAATCAAAATAGGCTACTAACCATTTTAGTAGTAACCATTAGAATTTTGACATATTACTGAATATCAGCCTTGATACATAGTAAAGGACATGAAATACAGTCATGAGGAATCATAACCACACAGAGTTTAAATCAATATTTCAGAGTCATCTTTATGTTGTTCATGTCTCAGACTTTTTGGATAAATCCAGATTGTAAATATTAGAATTAGTTGTTGGGTCAACCCTCATTTGGTGAAAAAAAATAATATGATTGATCACAACACCATATCTATCTGACAGGAACTGGCAAGTTCATTCATTGTGAGTTGTGGGAAAAACCAATCAAGCACATTTATATCTTAGAGGCACATAAAATATTAAAAGAGAAAGGACTCCATACATTAGAACCATATTTTAAAAATGAAGAATATTCCTATGAAAGGAAAGACAAAGTTAATTGGATTTCTTTAATTTAGGAATGTGGACATCAGTGTATATAAAGGCTCCCATGGTATTTTAAAAATATCTATTAAAAATATAAAAAAATACATTAAAAACTATAAAAATTCCTTGGAAAATATTTTCAGGATCTAACAACATTAAATATTTCTTTTATTCAGTTAAATACTTTCTGTTGCAATAAAATTCATTTCCCTCATTCATTTATTCATTCACTCATACGATCAATTTTTTTTTCTTTTGGTATCAGGGATTGAATTCATGACCTCACCCTTGCTTGGCAGATGCTGGTGCCACTGAGTTAAATCCTCAGCTCATGTGTTCAGTTAATAACTAATTAGTCAAACGTCTCTCATAGATTAAGCACTGTGGTATTAATAGATATTGGGGAGCCAATGGTGACTCCATATGGCCATGGTTCTTTTTTAGGACATTTTGCTCGTTTTGTAAATGAAATATACTAAAGGATTTGCCATTTTCATGCCCACAACCACTTATATATTTTTCATTGCTGAACTGGCAGCCCCCAGCGCCTTGAAGTAATGTCTGACTCAAGGCCAACAGACCTGTGATAATGGCTCAGTAGAGAGACAGGCAACCCTACCAAGGTTTTCTTTCTTGGAGAATGTGAGCCAGGAAACTATGAGCATTCACCAGTTAAGATTGTGTTTGATGCCTTGAAGAAAATGAAATTATGAGAGACCCCAAATTATGAATAAGGCCGGGCGTGGTGGCACACACCTGTAATCCCAGCACTTGGGAGGATGAGGCAGAAGGATTGTTACAAGTTTGAGACCAGCCTGGGCTACAAACTAAACTCAAGGCTCAAGGAAGATGCTGTCTCAAAAAGACAAAAACAAAACAAAGCAAGAACAAAAACAAGAGAATAGAAGTGAGAGAGACAAGCAGAAATTATGTGAGGAAGGAGAGAGAAATGAAGACATGGAGGGGGTACGTTTCTAATTGCCTCAGTATTCATTGGTGCTTGAGTTGCAAAGTGTTGGTTTTTGTGCTTTATAAAAGTCCTTCTTTGTTTGAAGTAAACTGAGAAATTCTCAGTTTCTTACTCTTTAAAGAAATCAAGTAAAATGTGTGTTCTTCTCAGCCATTCAACATATAAATGTTAGAGCCAAAGGATGAAGCATATTTTGTCATTGTTATTGTTGTTGTTATTATTATTGTGCTGGGGATTAAATCCAGGGCCTTGTACATGCTAACCACATACTCTCTTACTGAGCTACACCGTACAGCCTAGGAATGCACTTTAAATTAAATGATAAACCTTGAAATAAATACAAGTTAGTCCCACTTGACCTCTATCTATGTGGGTTTACAAGTCTTCTTATAAATCATGTGAGCACAATTTATAGGGAGTTGTTTTTGGAACCTTTACTTCTTGTTTTAAATATCAACAATTGTGTTATAACTTTAGAACTAAAATGACATTTAGCCTTTGTTTTAGGAAATCTTGCCAGTCACTTGTTTTGTTTAGCTTTCTTAGATTCTGTTTCATGTTATCTTAATTTTAGATTTACATAAGATAATAAAAATAGTGTCCACAAAGGCTTACTTTAGCTTAGAGTTTTTGTAGAGCTGCAAATGGCCAACATTTATTGTGTACTTACTCTGTGTTAAGCTCTATTTTTAAGGGCCTTACTTGTAATAATTCATTGTATAGTTGCAACAACCCTATAAGTTAGATATTATTATTTCCATTTTACAGATATGAAAATATGAAACAGAGAGAGGTGTAAGAATTCCTCAGCTGGGTGTGGTGGCAAAAACCTGTAATTGCAGCACTTGGGAGGCTGAGGCAGGAGAATTGCTGCAAGTTTGAGGCCAGCCTGGTTTACATTTTGAGTTCAAGGCCAGACAGAACTACATAGTGAGTCCCCGTTGTACAAAGAAAAAAAATTTCCCGAAGTCTTACAGGTATTAAGTGATGGAATAAAGATTCAAACATAGTTAGACTGTACATTCTGAACCATGGATTTATATGACCATGTTCCCATGGACACTGTACAAGATCCTGAGTAGCCAGTAGTTACTTTTATTGCTCCTGCTGGCAGCTAGATTATGATGAAATTTAACTCATTCAATAACCATGCTACATAGTGGTGATCAAGACAGATAGGCAAGAAGACCTCAAGAAGACCTTTTGACCTTTTGGCCTTCTATTGGTTTGGTTAGTCTTTCTGCTCAGAATCTAATTTTCCTTGCGGAAACTCATAAGATTTCAAGCTGAATGGTGGAACTTTGGTGACTTTAGTGACGTTTATTCTTGTTAGACAAATACTTGTAACATATTGACAGTGGTGAACTATTATTTTCTGGTTGGAATTTCCTCCTCTGACCTTGTGTGTATCCTTTTCTTCCCCAGTTCATACTCTTATTTTTAAACCTACTAATGTACCGTCTGTTAAATTTAAGATATTTTTCTTTTTTGTAGAGCACTAATGATCCAAGGGAACTCGGTATTATTTACCAAATAATTGCATTATATTAATTATATCAGGAATCGGTTCAGTGCAATATAACAAAAAAACCTAGATGACAGTAGCTTAAGTAAGATAGTAGCTTGTTTTTCACACAAAATAATTTTAGCGATAAGTCCAGGACTGGGATGGAGGCTCCACAGAATTGTCAGGGACGTAACTCCTTTCCACTCCATATTGTTTGTCATCTGTGAGGTCTGGTTATTTTTCTTGAGATTCAAGATGGCAAAAGGGTTTCAGGCATTATGTTGTAGGAAATGTGGAGAGAAAGATTTTAAAAAGGGTGTATTTCTTTCCTTTCAAGGAATTTTAACATGGTTTGTAAGTCATTTCTGGTTAGAGCTCAATAATCCAAATGTGGTCATGTGGCTAGTCACTGCAAGGGCGACTAGAAAATGTAAGAGTTTAGCTGAGTTCCAATAACTTACCTAGAAATCAGGGCCTATTATTATAGAAGAATGATAGAGTAGACACGGAGGTAATTTGAAGTCACTGTTACAGGTCCCTTACTTATAGTTGTGATAAGACTTCCTTGATTCATTTTGATAAAGTTTATTATATTCTTAAATGGTATTCAAGACATGAATGAAAATAATAAATCTAAATGTTTTTCACTCTTATTTTTTACTTATAGGAATATAGTATATTACTGCATTAATTGCCTCTAAAATAAAGTGACCTGGAAGTAGCAAATAGGGAATAAATTGGGAAGATACAGGGAAATTGTAGGAAGAGGCAAGTTTAAAGAGAAGGAAAGGTAAAAATTCAGCCACTGACCCAGAAAACCTGGAGGTGAGAATTTTGGGATTAAAAAGACCATGAATGGTCCGCTCTTCCTCTAACTCTTTCCTTTGACTTTTATTTTTTTCAATGCAGAATGGGTTTCATTTGGCAAAAACTATATCCAAGGCTACCCCCAGTTTTTTCTAAGCTTGAGATGACCTCTCTTTCAAACTGTAAAAATCCTCAAGGAATGGCTTTATCTCTTGACCAACTAGTTATGGCCAAAAACTGGGTAGCAGTAATACAGCTCCCTTTGCAGCCATCATAACAACATGAGAATGAAAGGAGCAGTTTCCCTAGTAAGTTATATACAATTACGTCGGTGTTCAGGTCAGTGGCCTGAATGAAATGAATTGTAAAGGAGAATGGGGTCTATCCCAGTGGATAAAAATAAGTTGGCTATGAATAAACATCATTTAAGAGGGCTATTGATTATTTATTATGTGTTAGGGATTACAGTAAGAACTTTTAATATATGGAATCATTTTTTCCTCATAGCTCTATGGACTAGAGTTCATTGTCTCATTTTACAGATTAAAAAAACCAGAGTTCATAGAGGTTAAGTAACTTGTTCAAGGTGACAAAACTACTAAATAAATTATACCTCTTTTAATTTTCAAGTTTTTATATTGCCTTGATAGTTCTCTATCTTGAGTTGGAAATGATGGTGATTTTTTTTTTTCTTTTTTGGGACAGGGTCTTGCTATGTAGCCCTGTTGGCCTCAAACATTGTTATTCTTCTGACTCAGTCTTGCAAGTGCTGTGATTACAAGTACCACTTGGCAATGATGGTAATTTATTGTGAAGCAATTATTACTCCCTGATCCCCGTTCTGTCATAACAAAGCTATGTGAACTTAATAAACCTTGTAATATCTCTGAGTCTTAATCTCTTCATCTAAAAAGACTGGATTGAATCAAATTACTCCCCCACCTCGGTAATAGAGTTAATATTTACTTTATTTCTGAAGGCAACAGTGTGAGCTATTACAGTTTAAAATATTTAAACACATCCACTATTTTTGAGAACTTCTTGAGCTAGATCTGTATTAAAACTGTGATGATATTAAAGATACACAAAATGTAGTTACTGCCTATAGTGTTACGGAGGAACAGGCAAATAAAATTATTATTTTGCATAATTAAAAGTCCAAGAAGTGTGCCCCAAACAATATGACCATTGGCTCAATCATATCTTCAAGAGTTATTCTTTGTCTATGCCATTCTCAGTATGTTCACTTCATTTTAATGTTAGTGCTCGTTGTGGTTGCAATATTGTTGACTGTGGTAATCCAGTTTATAGATTGACATTCATATGTGGCCAGAGAGAATCCTCTTCCTTCATGAAGTAAAAAATCCTTCTCTTTGTCTGATGGGGCCAATTTACCTCAGGAACATAATGGTTTTCAGGTATATTCATTCAAAGTCTAGGAATATTTCTGATTCTAGTATGTGCTAGTGTGACATAATGTGGACTCAAGGTCATACTGCAGTGAAAAACACACCAAACCTCAATGGCTTAAACAACGAAGGTTTATTACTTAAACTACCTGGGGGTGGGTGGTGGGGTAATTCGGGCTGCTCCTCTTTATGCTTGTTGGGGCTAAGAGAGGTTTGACTATCTCAGTAATACTGGTCCTGAGGCTGGGGAGAAGTACACACTGTGAAGACTTACCCTGACAATTAGGTGCTCCACCTGGAAGTGACACATAGATGATGTGATCGAAAAATATAGTGAATGTTTAAATTTATTACAGTAAAAGATATGTTCTCATCAACCCCCCTAAAATACTCCCCCTCTCTTATCCCATCATTTTTGCCACTCTCTGAAACAGTTCTGGAAGTCCTCCTGTGAGCATCTTCAGTTGTTCTATTGTAGCTGCCTGAATGTCCCAAACTGATTCAAAATGGTTACTTTTTATGGTCATTTTGACACTGGGGAAGAGTCAGAAGTTACATGATGCCAGCTCTGGTAAATAAGGTGGATGAGAACACATCATCATGTTTCTGCAAGCCTGCTTTTCTTTTGGGTGACACTTGACAGCAGTACTTTCTGTATTTTTATCACACTTTGTAAAGACACTCATGTCTACTTACAACACACTACAGACTAGTGGCTATAGCTAGTCACGTGGTCCAGCCCAACTGCAAGGGAGGGGGTGTCTGGGGTAGCTATGGGAAAGTATAATCTTCTTAAAGCTTGGAAGGAGAAGGTAAGCACTGTAAGTCTCTATGATTCTGGGAATCCATTTAGTGATTGACTCAGGTTAATTGAGTTGCCCTTCTGTAGCTGGAGTTTAGGTGGTTACCTAAAATAGGAGCAAATAAAAATAAAAACAAGAAACTCCATTAATAAGAAAGGAAAAGGGAGTAAATAGTGAATAAGAAATCAATAATGCCTAGAATATGCTACTTTAGGCCACTGAAGAAGACAGAAATTTCAGCCATGGAAAGTCATAGGGGGAGAAAATCTGGCTAGTTTCATTAGCTTTTAAATCAATTACTTCTTTTACTCTTTTGATGGGAAAGATTAACTCTGGCTTTTTAATGAGTAGGTATAGAGTTTCTATTTAAGGACTTGGCTCAAAAATTACTTGAAACACTTATTGGACTTGAATATATAGATCATTTTTCCATATTTCATTTTGGTAGTTAATGTCAATGGTGTGTCAAGCTGGCTAAGTTTGTTATTTTAGAATGGCAAACAACTACAATTTATCTGGTCCAACCACTTCATTTTACAGATGAGAAGACAGATGACTCAATGGGCAGAAATAATTATTTCAAGGTCACACCTTGTGCTAATAATAGTACTACTTTTTGTATGTTTTTCTGCAAAGTGGAGTACTATAAATGAAATGTATTTACAGCAACAATTATATAACCACAAGAATAATTAAAAGACATTAAGAATGCTTCCAGAGCTGACATTTACTTGGTTCACACTGGTAGAGATGGAAACATTTCTAATTTTTTTTTGCTAAGCAGCTGCTGTTGCTGTTTCCTGAGTGTCAAACCCTCTATGGACCCCTCTGATGTCTCCACTATAATAAAAGGATCTACCTCAAAGATTTGATTTGAGAATCAAACGATGGAGGTAAACAGCTTAAGCACGCGACGTTGTGCTCAGCAATATTACACTTTGGCTATTTTTTAAATTATTGTTATAATAAAACGGTAGTAAATTTCCAACTAGTTTCTGCATGAATGTTCACAACCTAGGAAATGTGATAGCATTTAAGTTCATTAACTTTGATTTAGCTGTTCTCTCAATGAAATGGTCATTCACGTACTCTTAACGTTCATTTTGCTTTTTTACCATTGTGTAAGAGTTGAATCCTCCTTGCCACACATCCAAGAACCACTGTGCTGATCGATGACTGAGAATTGACCCAGGCTGACGCTTAAAAGAAAATAATTACTCACAATCCTACTAATTCTTAGTGTAAGAGGTCATGGAGAATGTCCCACACAATCTTTTGTTGAACAGAACTTGTCTGTAATTTTGGGGATAAGCAAAGATAGGCCTAACCCTCAGTCTAATAAGGAAGGAGAGGAAGCATTGGTGCAGCACTTCTTGCTTAAGTAAATATCAGAAACTGGGAGTGATGAGAGGTAGAAGTAAATAGCTGAGTTGTGAAGAGAGAGGGGTCCCAACAGCACAGACGTTGTGCAGAAAATACCTTTAATAGTGATGCTGCTTTCTGGTGCCAACGATGCTTACAACTATCTTGGGAATCCTTTTTTCTCTGTTAAAAATTTTTTTTTTTGGTTGGGGATCAAACTCACGACTTCGAGTTTGCGAAGCAGGCACTTACGCCGCTGAGCTAAATCCTCAGCCCCTTCTCTCTTATTTATTTATTTATTTATTTATTTATTTTTGGTATCAGGGATCGAACTCATGACCACACGCTTGCAAAGCAGGTGTTAATGCCACTGGGCTAAATCCCCAATCTTCTCTTAAAATTTTAACCTGGCAAGAGAAAAGCAGTTTTAGGATTTTCTCTCTTTGCAAGAGAGAATTTTTTCCTCAGTGCATGAGATATAAATGAGGGCCCTGCGCACAGTAGATAAAAGTGCTGTACCACTAAGCTACAATCCCAGTCAAGAAATGTAGTTTTTATTATTTTTTTTTTGAGACAGGATCTCACTATGTAGTTCATGCTAGTTTTGAACTCACTACACAACTCAAGCTGGAGTTGAACTTGTGAGATCTTCTGGCCTCATCCTCCTGAGTGCTGGGATTATAACTGTGCACCACCAGGCCTGACTAGAAATGTAGTTTCTAAAAGCTGGGACTGTTGTCTATACTGAAAGAGGCAGGATAAGCGCTCCTGATATAAATGAATTTTCAGGAAATTCACTACTCGTTTGGAACTTAGTGCATAAAGATCTGGTCTCTGCAGCTAATTTATGCTCCCAGTTCTGAGATGGCAGCTAAATCTTGGCCATGCCCTTTCCAGGGCTTTGATGCTGGTATGCTGTCACTGGCTGAGACCCACATTGTCTCAACAGAGCAGAGGGAAGAGCTGTGAGGAACTTGTTTCTGGGTGGTGTCCAGAGACAAAGTTATTAAATATCCTGTCCTATACAGTGCATTAAATCCTGGGTAAACCCCTGAACTCTTTGGGCTAGTATCCTGGCTTTGTCAGTGTATACTTCTGTGTGACCCCGGATAAGTCACTCTACTTTCCTCTCAATTTTCTCTTTTTACAAGGAGATAACCATCATATAAATGTAAACTACTGGATGCTTTTTATTTAGAGCTGACAATAAAACAGGGTCCAGCAAAGCCTCAAAGAACCTGAGGTGTTTCAGGACAGAGGTTTTTCTTTTCTTGGCCTATGTGTCTTGTTTGTATCTCTGTAGTACAGTTTCTGACCTAGAAGAGTTTCAGTAAATACTGTGAATTTATGAACGTTATTAGGCTGATTGCCTTCTTGGCAGAGGACTGCCTCTTAAATCTTTCTTTTCTGTGATCCTTTTAGTATTTAACATCTAAAAGGCCACCAGTATTTTCTCTGGGATAAGTACTGATAGTATTTACTTAAAAACACCAACCGCGGGAGCGATCACTCCTAGTGATCTTAAAGGCAACATTCTGTCTTTTGACTCCGCAGCACTCGGGTCTCGGGATCTGGGTCCCGAGGCTACAGGGAAGAGTTCGGAACGGGAAGCTCATTTTCCAGCCCTCTGATTGGCTGGCTCGCACTCCACTCACGCGGCTCTCGGCTGTGATTGGCCCCGGCGGTACCCCTCGGCCGCGAGTACTTTGTAAGCCCAGGCGACGTACTCGGGTCCTCCCGCTCAGCTCGCAGTCTGGGCTGGCCCGAGGTAGCTCCTCTCCGGCCGTCAGCTCTGCATCGCGGGCGCCTGGGATTTCCCGATTATGAGCGGGTAGGAAGCATCCTAGGGCAAAGCCTCCTCCTTCCTTCCTGTGGTGTTTTTCCCCCTACTCAATAAACTTCCGTCTCCGACGGGCGGTCGCAGCCGCGGGTCGGGAGAGGCCGGGCGTCGAACTCAGGCCCTCGTTTTGGGGAGGGGGGGTCCTTATCTTCAAGCAGCTGTGGAAACAGCTCCAACAGATGAGGTAGGGCTGCGCCCTGCTGCGGCGGGAGCCACGCCATTGTGTGATAGCACTGTGAGCTGCACCGTGGCGGCGACCCCGAGAAGAGCTAGGCGCCGGCCTCGAGCGCGGCGCCGGTGAGCCTTGGGGCCGCGGTAGCACGGGCGGCCGCCTTCCGGCGCTGCGGAGACACGGCTCTGTTCGGCGCGGGGACCCGCGCTCCACTCGCGCCCCTCAGCCTCCGGCCTTCAGGCGGTAGAGGGCGGCCTACGCCCGTGTGCGAGCTCGAGCCCGAGCCCGCGCCCGCGCAGCCGCCGCCCGGCTGGCACTCTGCCGTCCCGCTGTAGCCCGCGGCTCGGCGAGGCGCTGGATGCTGCAGCTACGCTACACCCAGGCGCGGCGAGAAAGGGGGCGGGGAGTACCTCGGCACATGCCAGGGACGCCGAAAGGAGGCAGAGCCCGGCGCATGCGCGCCCTCTCCCAGAAGCCTGGTACGCCGAGGGGCGCGCGCCCCCCTCCTCCGCGCACGCCCGCCCGCTCGCGCCGGCCAAGGCTTCCCCGCCTGCGCTCGTTTTCCGAGCCGCTCCGGCGCGTGCGCGTGTTCTCTCCAGCCGCGCAGAGTGGCCGGGTTCCCTGGGCTCCAGGCCCCCGCCCCCCGCCCGGCCCCCAGTCCGCCGGTCCCCTCCCTCTCCTCGCGGAATGGGGCCGGCGCTGCTCGGGGTCGCGCGCCCTGGACCCGGCTCGCGCTCGGTCTCGGTCTCGGTCTCGCGCTGTCAGGGACTGCCCGGCTCGCGCCGCCTCGCGCTCTCGCTGTCGCTCAGTCAGTGGCGCCGAAGGCTCCGTTAAGCGGCGGCCGCGGTTCCTGTTTCCGTTTCTTCCTCTCCCTTCAGTGGGAGAAGCATCCTCCACCCAGACACCCCTCCCGCTTGCCCAGAGCCGGGCAGCTGCGGCTGAGGGCTGTGGCCGCGGCGGCGGCAACGGGGGACAGCGGCGACTGCCTCGCTCCCGCCTCGGGTAAGGGGGCGTCAGGAAGCCGGGCCCCGCGCGTCTCGGCTTCTTGGGCTGGGCGAGCGCGGGATCTGTGGAGGCAGAGGAGCTGTCGCTTCTTTTTTCCTCGGGCGACCCCAGGCCTGTTGCTGCTTATTCAGCGGCTCCCAAAAAAGTGGGGAGGGAGACCCGGGTACGCCCTGGCAGTGCCTCGGCGTGTCGTGGGCCCGGGCTGGGGGGCGTCCGCCGGCAGCCGGGACGCGGAGCGGCGCCTCGGTGCCCCGGGCGCCGTGCATCCTCGCTCTGGGCAGGGGCCGAAGCTGCGGAGCGAGCGGGGATGGGGGCGGGGGTGGGAGGTATCTCTGCTGTCTCCTCATCTCAGCTCGGCGCACCCTCCTTCTTGCTTGCAGTTCGGTCCCGGTAGTCACAGACTGTAGGAAGGAGGATGCCTATGCGTTACGGGTTTCCGTGTAGGCTTCCCGGGCTAGGACCCAGGGAGGGAAACGCGCACAAAGGTTCGCTCCGGGGAGAGGCCGGTGCGGCGCGGAGGGCTGCTAGAGTGCCTTAGTACCCTCTTTTGATGTGCAAATGACGAGCCGGAGGCATTGGGTATAGAAACTTACTTGGGAAGGTTACCCGAGTCCATCCTTACTAGTTCGAGCAGGTTAGTCTTGCTCGTGAGTTGTTGGGTAAGGCACCTGTTCTCTCGATGAAAGCAAGGAAAGGTTCAGAGACGCAGCGTGCTTCTTAAGTTAAATGTCACGTTAGGGTTTATCCCCGGTGAGCTTTTAGCATTGTGCCCTATTTGACTCTTTAGATTGAGGCCTTGGATAAAATAGGTGGTGTTTTTTCAAATTCCTATGTTGATTTAACAGTTTATTTAATTCACCCCAAGAAAGTGGACCCAGGGAAAACTAGGCTGGTAGATAACCTCTAGAGTTGGGGCAGAGGGACAGAGCGAAGTTTTCTGTCAGTTTAAAGTTTATCACAAGTAACCTATTTGTCTCTATAGAAACCAAGTAGGTTGCATTATAGTTTTTCTATTGTTATTCCAGGAAAAAGGTTGCATATACATTTTTCTTAGTTTAAATCTCATGTTTTATTCATGAATCTTTACAGGTACATCATATAGAAAGTAGGAGAGAAATCACTTACTAAAATAACAGATTCAGTTTTCTTATTTAAAGCAACCTGAAACCTTCTGCTAGATAATAAGGTCCTGTATATTGCTGTCCTCAGGAAATATTGTGTATGGAGATTTTAATTAATTATTTACAAATAACTACAACATTAAAGGGAAAGAAATTCAAGTATTTGAACTTGTGGTTTTCCAGACTTAGTATGAAAAATGTAAGACGTTAAGAGATGTTAGGTTATAAAGAATACATAAGGATGGTTTGGAGGCACAGATTTTGCTGCTATATAAATCGAGAATTCTGTTTGAATTAAAGAGCTTAACAGCTGGAATGGAACTTGCATAGATTGCAGAAACGGATGCAAAATCGTCTGATCAAACGATGAGTTAACATGAAGGGTATCTCATGGTTTACTAGGACAGTGATTCAAAACAATTTGAATATGGCCCTATATAGATTGTATTTTAAGAATGTTCTTGATTTAAAAGTCACTTTGTTTTCCTACAAAGTCAGTTCCGTTTAAGATTTATAGAACTGGAACAGTCATTCTAATTGCATTCTGTAGTGTTTTGTTCAAATACTAACCAGTTATTTGTAAGGAATAAGAATGTTTAAAAGTAGTAAAGTTTGCAGTTTGCTAGTGGGTAGGAAAAACGTGTTTTTTATTCACGTGTGTGTGCGTGTTTAAGTGCAGTTTTGTTAGTAGTTCGGTCTGGAGGGGGAGCTAGTGCCAAAGCAAAGTGTATCTTAATAGGTGTTTGAACTTTTGACAGGTATAACAAAATTTTAATTTGTAAGGGGATTGGTATGAGCATATATCTGTAGATAGTTATTTGTAGGTGCATATGTTGTGCATTACACATTAGTTTAATCACCTTTCATAATCTGAACTAATGAAAGCAAATATTTCTTGAATTTTTTATTTAAGAAACTCAAAGTATGTTCTAAACATTATTTTCTTATCCTTCTCATGAAGTGCATCAGAAGAGAAGGTGTGTTCTTGGCCCTTTGTATATGTTGCTTGTTAATTTTTTTCCTAATGTCTGTAGTCCTAAACTTAAGGAGAGAAGGGAGGGAAGGAGAGAGCAAAAGACTTGGGAGAGGGAGAGAGAACACTAACTTGCTTCCAGTAGTCGTCTATCAATGCAGATTTTGTTTGGTAAGGTAGGTATTTATCAGAAGTAGAAATACTTTGAATAAAAAACTGGACCTTTCAGACATCTGGAGAGTAATATCTCAAGGTCACTTATTACCCATTGTTACTGATGTCTCTTGTAGTATAATGCAGTGACTCAGCTGATCTGAGTTGAATTTATGCCTTTGAATCAGAAGCAGGTACTATTTTGATTTTGTGGTCAGTGACACTTTCTTTACATTTTTAAACTATAATCAGCTAGTTTGATTTGCTTCTGATCATTCACATATGCTTTAATTCAAGTCTAGAAATTGATAATGGTATGTACATTAAAATTATTAAAATTTTACTTTTCCGAGGGTAGTGGTTGTGCTTATTGTTACCCATGGCCTTTCATTGTATAAATAGAATCTCAATGCTGATAAAATTTAAAAAATAGATTTTCCCATTTCCTTAAATCAGTTTTGATTAGCTTGTTTAATGAGATAATAAATGCCCCATATTACAACATGTTTATATAGAAGAAAATGATTCATTCCAAAGGAGTATTTTTAAAATGTCAGTAAGTTTCTTAACTTAAAAAACTAAGATGCTAAGCAACTCTGAAGCTAAAAAAAATTACTATTATAGCGCTTTTTTATTTATATCAATCCTGGTTCTGTCAGTCCTTTTTGATGAGATACTAACTTTCTTTTTCATTTACTGGTGTGTAGCAGTTAGAGGATCAGTACAGAATTGCTTTTGTTTCTCCTTGAGTGATTCTCTGGCTTATACTTCTGTACCATATAGTAGAATAACTTGCAGTTTGAGTTGTTTTTAAATTGTGGCTCATTGTAGTGAGATAGTTAAATATATTTATTTGAAAATTTTTTTATATTTTATCTTAAAGGGGGTAAAATTAAACACAACAAAACAGAACAGAACAGGACATAAGAAAGCATAAATTTCAATGCTAGAC
Source organism: Dolichotis patagonum (assembly GCA_004027295.1). Lineage (NCBI taxonomy): Eukaryota > Metazoa > Chordata > Mammalia > Rodentia > Caviidae > Dolichotis > Dolichotis patagonum. The sequence continues at coordinate 29,798 of PVJX010012240.1, forward strand.
AACCAGGGATCTTCACTGTCATATTGTCTCTTGTTTTCTTCCAAATGGTTGTCCATATCTTTGCATACGGGGAGCTCGTACTAAATAACATAGCCAATCTTTTCACAAGATGTGTAGTTCACTGGCTCCCACTTGCTAAGGGGGGGGGGGGTACGGGACAGGGGACAGGATGACATGAAATGTTTGATTCTCAGCCTGAGTGCAGGCAGGCTCACAACTGTCCCCCGGAGTGGGGAGGGAGGAGTTCCTTGTTCTCCTGGCACCCTGAGTCAACCGCATAGTGCGTCCCTAGGCACCAGGGTCTCTCTCCTTCGCGCTGCTGAAAGTCTGCCACACTCATAACCACCCCCCAGAGAGGGGAGGAGCTCCTTGTTCTCCTGGGACCCTGAGTCAACCGCACGGTGCAAGTCCCGAGGCGCTAGGGTCTCTCCCCTGCGGGACCCCCAAAGTCCGCCATACTCACCTGCTATTTCTTATGAATTGACCATTCCATTTCCAAATTTCTGAAATGGCCAACAGACCACAAAAAGAATTCTCTTTAGGCACCTGTTTGAAACCAGCAGCTATAGTAATCTGCTGGCCGACAGTTAAATATATTTAAAAGTAAACATACTTTCAACTGGCTTTTAAAGAGAGTGTAAGAAAAAATCCCTTCTAGAAGAATGTTATGTGAGTATGTATGTGAGTACATTTAAAATATTTTTCTAAATTGATTAAGTCTCAAGTCTCAGTCTTGCTTGCTGAGTGTTGTGGTATACACCTGTAATGTTAGCATTCACCTGTAGTCTCAACATTGGGGAGGTTGAGGCAGGAGTTTGAGGCCATCATAAGTTACATAAATGAGTTTAAAGCCAGCCTGAATCACAGAGTGAGACCTTGTCTCACGAAAAAAAAGTCTCAACCTTGCTTCTTCTACATGGTATTTTTGTGCCTGTATTTCCCCTCCCCCAGTCACTCCCAATCACCCTTCATTGTCCACACTTTTCTCATTGGAATAATTAGAAATCAAATACAGTTATCCTTGTCATTTAGCTGGTGAAAGTTTTTCTTGATTAGATAGCTTTGTATTAATTTCTAAAATATTCTGATTATATAACCTGTATAAGCTTAAGCCTTCTATGATAGTGCTGCACATTTTCCTTTAGAAGAGTAAATAGGGCCAATGGGATTATGTTTCATATGTCAATATTAAGAATTTTTATTCTTACGAAAGCAGAACTGTAGGGTTAGTTCTCTTTATTTTATTTTTGTTTTTATTTATTTGTTTACTTTTGAGACAGGATCTTACTAGGTAGACCAGGCTGGCCATGAATTCATGATTTTCCTGCCTCAGCCTTCTAGGTGCTGGAATTACAGGCTTGTGCTACCATGTGGTTTAAGGTATCTTTGAGGAAGAATATTTGTAGCTTAGCATAGTGGCTCAGTCTAGCACTATGGAAAGTGGAGGTAGGAAGATCACAAGTCCGAGTCTAATCTGGTCAGAGATTTAGCAAGACCCCTGTCTCAAAATTAGAAAAAAAAAAAAAAAGGTAGGGTATTGTTATGGGTTGTGTCTCCATGTCCCACTCAAAGCCTCTTGTCATGGGGGGAGGTGAGCTTTTCAAAGGTGGCAGAATCTGTGGTGTGTGATTGGGTCATTACCTAGTGCTGGGGTTATGGGTTTGAGTGCTACACCTGCCCTGGGAAAAGAGGCTTGCTGCTCTCCCATCTTTTTGCTCTTGCTGCTTTTACTGTCTTCTGCCACCTTGAAGTCTTGCCCCTGTGCCATGAGCCACCCTGCTTTGGAGCCAGCTGATAGGGACCGAAACCTTCACAAACTGTGAGCCAAATAAATCTTTCCTCCTTTATCTTTGGATGTTGGTTGCTGAGTTATTTTAAAAAGTAAGACAGGTATGCAGCACAGTGCAAAGAGTAAAACACACTCTTTAGAGTTTTACTAAAGAGTAGAACACACACAGTTGTTAAAACCTACTAAACTGCTTTTTAGAAAATATTTCTTTGTGATAATTTTGATCATTAAATGATAATGTAATGATAATCTTTTTAATGCCTCGAACCAGAGTAAGTTTGCCTAGGGCATAAATATTTACAAGCCAGCAAACCTGTAAAAGCAAACTGTTTATATATACATTTTTTAATTTTTTCAGGGTTGGAGATTGAACCCAAAGCCCCACATGCTAGGCCATATCAATATTTAAAATGATCTGATTTTACAGTTAAATTATTTTTTAAAATTTTAATACAATTGGTAGTAATATATTTATTACTAATGAAATGGGAAAACCTCATTTGTAATTTCTGTATTAAACTGATTGTCTGGGGCACTGGGGCAAATCAAGAAGAGGGAGATTGAGAGGCCAAGGATTGTGCTGGTTGATGAACTTGCCATACTTGGACATAAAGGAGAGTTCTTTAGTTTTTCTTTTTCCTTCTGTTTCTGCCTATTTGTCATCCTTTCTTGAGAATGGTAGGGAAAGGAAATGTAGGAGTTACCTTTTTCTCCCTTTTTTATTATTGGTATATCTTTGTGAACATAATTACATTTATCTTGGGGAATTGATGACTATACATATTGCATGTTTATCATTTTTACTTCCCTTTTTCCTGCCCTTCACTATCTTTATAGTGTATTTTTTTTATAGAGTTCATAAAACATTTCCAGGTAAAACATTAGTTATGTTGCAATAGGTTCATTATAACCACTTCATTTCTTTTTGATAAGAAGTCAGAAGGATAACAGTGTGTGAGGTTTAATACTGCTTATTAAAAATGATTTTATAAGTCCATATAAAAAGGGATATGGAACTCAGAATGTATGTAGCTCAGTGGTAGAGCCCATGGTTAGTATGTGGGAAACCCTGAGTTCAGTCCCCAGGAATGTGGAAGGAGGTGGTTCATTGTTAAAGCCATATATCAATCACATTACTGTCTTATGTAATGTTTAACATGATTCTTTCTTTTAATTTCTTAGGATTCATTCTCATATCTTTTTAATATTTTTATCTTCATCTTTGGTGTTCCAGACTATAGAAACTGGGCTTTAGAAAAAAATCATCTTGATATGCTTTATTATGTAAAAAAAAATACTGTGTCACTTGAAGGGAACTCAAACTAAAGAGAAGAACTTAGCAGTTTTAAGCCAGGTGTTGTGAAAAATTCACAAGGAAAAAATGCGTTTGATAATTAGAGCCCTAATCATTAGGGATCTGATTCAATTTCTCCAACAGATGGAACTGTACTTGTACTTAAAGGCCAAATATATTTAGTAGAGATTGTTACAGTTTTTATATCATGAGTTATTTAATTATTTATAGTTCTTTAAGTCATTCAGTTACCAAACATCAGAAGATTGTAATTAAAAAAAGAAACCTATTCAAAAGTAGAGGTAAGCCAAGGTAGACATTTTGATTTCTGTGTAAGTTTTAGATTTTTCTTTTTCTTTTATAAAGTTTTATAAACTCTTAAGACTTGGAAAAGTTGTACAGTAATTGAAATTGTTGAGGCCAAAAGACCCTTGTTCTTAAAATTGAGCTTCAGCAACATGAAGACTAAAGGTTTACTGAATAATTCTGACTACTTTCTTTGACATAATTATAGATATTTAGGCCTCCATTAACTAAAACTATTATTTTTAGGTTCATGTATTAAAAGTATCAACTTGAACCCTCGAAATTGTCAGATGTACTTAGGATAAGAGATGGGATGTTATTTTTGCTTTGCAAGTAAGCAGACTGTTGTTTTTAGTGCTGAGTAAATTGAAGAAATGTTTATTTACTAAAAATGCTCTAAATAATAAAGATAATTGCTAATGTGCAAACAAAAGAAATTGCTAATGGGCAATTAGGAGTTGTTATTAGTAAAAAATTCTCTTAGTATATAAATTAACGTAGCACAAAATTGTAATGAAAATGAAATTACCAAAGAAGTCTTTGTTATATCAGGTAAATACATAAGGAACATGTCCTCTGTTCTGTAACTGACTGCTAAGGTTTGGAGCAATGAAATAACAGTAAATGTTTTAATAGGAATTGTGTGCAGATTTCCTATGTGTGTATGGTTTTACTCTGTTTCCATTGCTAATGTAAGGTTGGAAAAGCAAGGTATCCTAAGTTTTGGAAATTACAAAGGGAAAAGGTTCAAGTTTGAAAAAAAGCTGGTTTCTTTGTGATTTAAGGATACAGTGTTTTTGATGTGTAATTTCCTAAGCGCTCTGAGGTTTTTTTTTTTTTTTTTGTACTGGGGATGGAGCTCCCAGTTCATGACCTTGGTGGTTGCCAGGCAGGTGCTTGTGCCACTGAACTAAATCCCTGACCCTGAGCTCTAACGTCTTAAAGCTAAAAATTTTCTATTAATGTGGTTTGTTTTGAAATGAAAATCTTTTTCTCCTCAGTTTTACTGAGATATAATTGGTATATAAAAATTGAGAGTAGTTAGGCATGGTGGTGCACGCCTGTGATTCTACCTGGCATATGAGTATTGTGAGTTTCAGGTCAGCCAGATCTACATTACATAGCAAGTTCTACTGCAAGTTCTTTATGGCTTTAGTTATCTCCCTCTGATACTGAAAGACCTTACCACATTTTCATTGCTAATTCATCTGTAGATGAACACAACTAGGTTGATTTCACAGCTTAGCTAGTATAAATAATGCTTTGGTAAATGTGTGAGAGCACAGATAGCTCTTTAGCATACTGACTTAATTTCCTTTGGATATATATCCAAAAAGGGATTACATAGTCCTGTCTCCAAAAACAAAACAAAACAAAACAAAACAACCCCTCCAAACTATAACCTTTTATTTAATATAGTTGTTATTTAACATGGTCATCACTTGCTGTGCCTTGTGTATTTCACTTAGCCTAGTATTTTCCAGTTGTAGCCAAACAATGTAGAAAGAGGAAACAAAAATTTACCTTCACCCTTTCAAGATGTTTTCTTGTCTTGTCCTGAGAATGAAATTAAGATAGATCATCAGGACAAAGAAAAGCATACACACTTACGTAATACAAACTTTTTGCAGAACTGAAGTAGAGAAATGAAGACCAGAGATACAATTGAATCTTACATACCTAGTTGGACAAAAGTAGCAAGTTGTGAAAAAGCAACAAAATTACGTAGAGAGGCTTTAACAGATCTGAGATATTTTAACAAAAGTCTATACAGAATTCTTTTGGTTTTAACTTCTTGTGTCAACTTCCATATGTACATGTCACCTTCCACGTTCCTCTGTTTAACAAACTGAGGGGAATGGGGATATGTGGCCCAGTGATACAGTGCTTGCTTAGTTTGCAGGAAACCCTGGGTTTAAATCCTTGGTATTGGTATTACAAAACAAACACAACAGTAACAACAACAAGCTTTCAACAAACTAAGGATTGAAAACATTTGGGAAAATATTACATCGGTATTGAAAATGGATAGTTTTTCTTGTCATTATCTTCTAAACATTATGGTGTAACCATCTATGTAGCACTAGGTATAATAAATAATCTACAGAGATGACTTAAAGTATATAGTAGGTTGTGTGTGTTGTGCAGGGCTTTGGACCTTTGTGGTTTTGGTTGTCCATGGGGATGGGAAGTGTCTTAGAACCAATCTCCCTCAGCTACTGAAGGACTGTACCACATTTTCTTTGCTTATTCATCTATTGATAGACACAACTAGGTTAATTTCATGTTTTAGCTAGTGTAAATAATGCTTTGATAAACATGAGAGTACAGATACCTCTTTGACATACTGACTTCATTTCCTTTGGATGTACACCCAAAAGGGGATTACTGCAGCATATGGTGGTTCTATTTTTAATTTTTGGAGCAATTTTCATGCTAGTCTGCATAGTGGCTGTACCAGCTTACTTCCCACCAATGGTGTTACAAGAGCTTCCTTTTCTTTACATCTTTGCCAGTACTTGCTGTCTTTTGTCTTTATGTGAGTACGCATTCAACAGGTATACAGTGATATATTATTGTGGTTTTGATTTGCATTACTCTGAGTATAGGTGGCGATGAGCAATTTTCTGTATATCTGTTGGCAAATTATGTGTTCTTTTTGAAAAATGTTTAGTTAGGTCTTTTTTCTACTTCTTAATTGGGTTTATATTCTTTCTGTTCAGTTGTTTAAATTCCTTATCTACTGAGCTGCTTCTTAGCAATTTATTTTTTTGACAACAAAGAGAATTACTTTTATTTGGGACTAATTAGGATTACAACCTAGGAAAACAGATTCAAACAACTTCAGAAATGTACTTTCACTTCTTAGGTGTGGTTTACATACTATAAAATTCATTTAAGTTTCAGTAAGCTTATACAGTTGTGCAACAGTGATTTGCAGTCCCATTGTAGAACTTTTATCTTCCAAAAAGCTCCTGTTGCTCATTTGTAGGCAATCCTTACCCTTATCTCCAGCTCTAGGCAACTACTGATCTGCTTTTTTGCCTCTTTAGTTTTACCATTTCTAGAAAGTTGACATTGGTGCAGTAATACAGTATCTTTTGTGTCTTCCATCTTTCAGGTAGCATATTCGTATTTAGTAATTTGAATGAATGGATATAGTTGAAAATCTTTGAACTTGGAATCTGGTGACTTGAATACTGTTGTTGGCTCTGTATAAACCTGTGCAAACCACTTATCCCCTCTGTTTCTTTCTGTATAAAAGGAATTACTTTGACATTCCTATATTCCATTGCTTACAACTGAGTAAACAACCACTGACCTTTCCTTGGGATGTACTTTTAACTCTTGCTTAAATATAATCGCTTTTTTCCCCTTGAATCTAAAATTAGGCTATGTCTAATGGTCTTTAATGTTTGTCCCCTCCACCCTACCGTAGTATGTTGAAATCTAATCTTTACTTGATGGGGTTAAAAGGTAGGAATTTTGGATGGTGGTTAGGTTCTGAGGTCAGAGCCCTCAGGAATTGGGTTAGGCACTCATGTCAAAGATGCCTGAGGGAACATGTTTTCTTCTGCACTTGGGAGCATATAGCAATAAAGTACAGAGTTTATGATGGTACAGAGTTTATGAAGGATGTAGCAAGAAGGTATAGTTTATGAAATAGAGTGAACTTCATTAGAGATCAACCACCAAATCCCTGATCGTGGACTTTCTAATCCCCAGAACTGTGAGCACTATATTCCTGTTGTTTTTAAAGTACTCAGTCTGAGGTATTTTGTTGTAGCAGCTTGAATAGACTTAAGATGTAGCATAGGAGATGACACAGCAATGATCATATTGAACTGTCTGGAAAATCCGAGGTGGGTGATTGAACATTTTCTTGGGTATTTCTTAGTTCATGTGTACAACTCTAAGAATATAAATGATCTTAAATACAAAGTTAATTCTTTTGAGGAAAATGAAGGCATAATTGAATAATTCTTGAAGGAAGATCTTTAAAAGTATTTGAAGATTGTTATAAAGATTAAAAGAAAGACTATGCTACAGTTGTTTTGGGGGACAGAAGATGAGATGGTGCAATTTTAGGTTAAGTTTGTGGTAAGCCAGGTGCAAGGCACTCAAATGGGATTAGATTTGTTTCTTCTTAATTTTCTTTTTTTTTTTTTTTTTTTGGTACTGGGGATCAAACTCACGACCTTGTGCTTGCCAGGCAGGCACTTAAGCCATTGAGCTAAATCCCCGGCCCTCTTTTTCTTTTTTTAAGGGCAGAAAATATTTATTGGGGAAAGAAAGCTGGTTCTGAGTGGGTCGCCCTGGACTGTTGTTTTTCCTTGAACAAATGAAAATGTGTGGTGACTGGGAAGATTCTCCTTGAGGTAAAATTGACAGGTAACTTCAGGTAAGAAACTAGGGCATGTACATACATAGGGGATTAAACAAATAATTTCTCTCTCTCTTTCTTTCTCTCTTTTCTTTCTCTGTGTGTGTATAACAAGAGTAAAAACTGAGTAGGTTGGTATCAGATGTATGCACGAGTAAGTGCCTTTTCAGTATAGTATAAGAAAGAAAAGGGATTCAATAGCAACTAATTAAATTTAAAGATCAGATTGTTATAACTACTTTCAAATATTCAATAACTTGATTCTTGGAAACCTTCAGGGCTTCTTACATTACCTATATTGGTAGGAAATATGGCTGTAAAATTATTAAAATTTATTTTTACCTAACATTCTAGAATGTATGAGTGGTAAACCATTGCAGGCCCTATGGTGGAGGGAAATATGGTTATAAATATATTTTAATGATGGTGTCATTATAGCAACATAAGAAAACTTGTTTCATGTTTTATGGTCATATTTTCTTTTCAAAAGTTGTATTTCTAATTTAGGTAAACCACTTTATGATAACCAGAAATATCCCCAAATCAAACCTGTGTTTAATGTGGTGGTGCATGCCTATAATCCCAGCATTTGGAGGCTGAGGCAGGAGAACTGCTGCTAGTTTGAGGCAATCCTGTGTTACAAAGTAAGTACAAGGCCAGCCTGAGCTGCATAGTGAAAGCCTGACTCAAAAAGAGAAAAACGAAACAGAAAAAAAAAAAAACCCCTCTGTATTTAATATATGAAGACTTGTCATTTCTGAACAATATTACAAAAAATTTTTTTTGTTTGTGGATACGAGCAGCAAACTCAGAGCCTTGCCCTTGCCAGGCAGGTACTGTGCTGAATATTATAAAAATTATGTTAAGACTATAAAATAGTTTCACAAATTGAATCACAAAGTTTTCTATGTAATGGGAATATTCTAGGAATAGGGGTAGAGTTTCTTAATATAACTTTTTGTGGCAAGAATATTCTTTGAATACATGCTGTGTCATGTTTACTTTAAAATGACCTATTGAATTTATAATATCTATAAAGTACTTAACTAAAAATGGTGATTGGAGAAATTTCAATGTAAAGATAAAAAGATACATTTTTCTATAACCTCTGGGCCTTCAAAACATTTAAGGCCAGTGTTATTCATATTTTTCCAGAGAAATTTTTTTATCTATAACAATAAAAGAAAAGCTACTAGGTGATGTAGCCATTTTTCTGTGCCTTTTTTTTTTTTTTTTTTTTTTCCTGGTACCAGGCTTTGAATTCCAGACCTCATGCTTGCTAGGCAGGTGCTTATACTGCTGAGCTAAATCCCCAGCCCCGCTGCAGCCATTTTTATTTGGAATTCTTATTCTTTACTTAAATACTTATTAAGAAAATAGATAATAAAGGATTTCTTGAGTAATCAAACACTTTTGATATGTATGCAAAGCATTAGGGCAGTACTAGAATCGCATTAAAGCAGTAAGAGTATTCTAAAAGTTTTTTAACATATAGCAAAGAGTAGACAGGGATAATATACAAAGGAAAAGAAGGCACCCAGAGCATTATTACCTCATACCAGATATGGAAGGCTTTTTAAAAAAATTATTTATTTAGTTTTTTTTGAGACGGGGGTCTCACAGTGTGGTCCAGACTGGCCTTGAACTCACTGCAGTACTCCTGCCTCAGCCTCCCAAGTGCTAGGAGGATTACAAGTGTATACCAACATGCCTGGTGAAGGTTAACTTTTAAAAGAATAATAATCAGATTACATAGACTAAAATAGATCAAATAGTGAAAATGAGGTGAACAATTAACTAGAAATGTGTACTAGAATACTTGCTTGCATTGGTATTTTATGTAACCTCATGATCTCTAGTTTCATCCATTTTCTTGCAAGTGACCTAATTACATTTTACATTATGACTAATACTTCACCATATATATTACATTTTATTCATTCATCTGGTGATGGACAGCTATGTTGCTTCAATATCTTTGCTCTTTTAAATTGTGCCATAGTGAACCTGGGTATACAGATATCTCTATAATATGCTGAATATAATTCCTTTGAGTATATAGTGAAGAGTGACTTAACTAACTAGGTCATATAGTAGTATTCATAGGTTTTTTTTTATGTGTTTCCATACTTATTTCCATAGTAGTTATATTAATTTACATCCCCACTAGCAGTGTAGTCTTTGGATTGTCTATGGGGCCTTGCTTTGAATCTGCAGATTGCTCTTTGTAATATGGACATTTTAACTGTTAATTTTGCTTATCTATCAACATGGGTGGCTGTTTCATGTTCCAGTGTCTTCTTTAGTTTATTTCTTAACTGTTTCGAAATTTTCATTGTAGAGATCTTTTCTTCCTAGGTTAGGTTGATTTGTTCCTTGGTATTGTATTATTTTTTGAAATTTTTTTATTTGTTTGTTTGGTGTTTTGAAACAGGACTAGATTTCACTGTGTGGTTCAGGCTGGCCTTTAATTCATTAGGTAGCCCAGGCTGGCCTGGAATTCACTGTGATTCTCCTGCCTCAGCCCCCAAAGTGCTGGTGCATGCCAGTACTTTTTGAAGCTATTGTGAATGGAATTGATTTCCTAGTTTTTTCTCAGTTAGTTTGTTGTTTCGAGTATAGAAACTGTTCATTTTTTAATGTTGACTTTATATCCTGCTACTTTGGTGAATTTGTTTATCAGCTCTGAGTTTTTAGTGGAGTCCTTAGGTCTTCTAAGTGTAGGATCATATTGTCCACAAATAGGGATACTATGACTTCTTTCCTCTTTGTGTCTCTTATTTTTATTGTCTTAATTTTTCTGGCTAAATTTCAAGTACCATCTTGAGTATCAGGGATCACAGTGGACATCCTTATGTAGTTCTTCATTTTAGAGGAAATATTTTCAGTGTTTTCCCGTTCAGTATGATATTGATGTAGGTTTGTTTTATATAGCCTTTGTTATATTGAGGTGTAATCCTTCAATATCTAGTACCTTTAGGACTTTAGCATGAAGGGCTGTTAGATTTTGTTAGAAGCTTTTTATGCATCAGTTGAGATGATGATGTAATTTTTTTCTTTGATTTAATTTATGTGGTGAATTTATGTGGTGAATTATTTATTTGTGTATGTTGAACTGCCCTTGCATTTCTGGAGTGAAACCAGCTTGATCATATTGTATAATCTTTTTCATGTCTTGTTACATTTTTTTCTCCAAGTATTTTATTAAAGATTTTTGTGTTGTTGTTGTTGGTGATTTGTTGTGTCCTTGTCTAATATAGAAGGGTGATACTAGTTTCTCAAAACATGTTTGGAAACATTCCTTCTCTTACTGTTTAAAGGAATAATTTGAAGAGCATTGGTGTTAGTTCTTCAAAGATCTTACAAAATTTAGCTATGAATCCATCTGGTCTTTAGCTTTTCTTTTCTGGGAGACTTTTTATTGCTGCTTCAATGTCACTGTTTGTTATTGATCTGGTTAGGTATATATATATATTTTTAATTTTATTTAAAGAGAAAAAAAGCAATACAGAAAAAAGGGTAGAAACAATACAGAACCTCAAAAAAAACCATAAATCACTAGTTGACAAACCACATACTGTCCTCCCAGAAATAGCTGTTCATGTTACAAAATTAAGGCATACAAAGTGAACACACAGTGAGGCTGCAAACAGTTACAAAAAAACAGGATGGAATAAAGCCAATTGAGACGGTATAGTGGAATTGGCACAGAACATCACAGCAGGTCACCAGGACAACAGTAATAGGTAACAGTGTATATCTCATTGTCTTCACAATAGTTGTTCTTCTACTAGGTACAGCAAAATCAAAGAAATACACAACATGATAGAACACATCAACACAGAGTATTGAATAGAGCAACACCATTACTCAGGACAAAGCAAAACGGTGATAAAAATATCTGCCTTCAGAGATAGTGGAAGGAAACTCACCCGACTTGCTGTACCAAATATGGTCACCTCCTAAGAGATACCCAGATCCCTGGATCCCGATTGTTAGCAGGGGGAGGGGGGATGTGGTATGTTTGATTCTAAGCCCGCATCCTGGTAGGCAGCAGGTTGGTTGCTGGTTGGCTCAGTGGCCTAAGTTCCAACATGGCGCGGATCTCAGGAAACGCTCTTGCTTCTTGTTTCCCCGCCCTGGGGTGGCTGCGGCTTGCCAGACCACAGTCACTTACCAGGGCGGCAGGCTGGTTACTTGTTGGCTCGGTGCCCTAAGTTCCAACATGGTGTGGATCTCAGGAAATGCCTATTTTTTTCTTAATATCCTATTGATTCATGTTTGGAAATGTCTATTACATAGTCCCCAATGTATTGGAAGATAGATTTTCAAAGTAGTCTCTTATGACCCTCCAGATTTCAGTGGTGGTTGTAACGTCCACCTTTTCAACCTCTAATTTTACTGACTTGAGTCTTTTCTGTCCTTCGGTTAGATTGGTAAAGGGTTGATCAATCTAGCTTATCTTTTCAAAGAACCTACTCTTTGTTGAATTGATCTTTTGTATTGTTTTACAGTATCTATTTCATTAATTTCAGCTCTGAGTTTTTTTTTTTCCCCTTCTGTTAGTTTGGATTTGGTTTATTCTTGTTTTCTTTTTAACACATTGTGATGTATCCTAAGGTTATTTATTTGAGATCTTTCATTTTTTGATATAGGGACTTATAGCTATAAACTTTTGTCATAGAATTGTCTTTGCTGTATCTCTTAAGTTGTATGGTATATTGTATTTCCATTTTTATTTGATTGCAGGTGTTTTAAAATTTTCCCTTGATTTCTTCAGTGGTGCACAGGTCTTTTAAAAGTGAATTATTTAATTTTGGTGTATTTTGTATAGTTTCTGTAGTTTCTTTTGTTGTTGATTTCTAGTTTCATTCCATTATGATCTGATAAGATGCAATAAATTATTTTAGTTCTTAAAAAATATTTGTTAAGACTTTATAGCCTAAAATACAATGTTTTGGGGAATGTTCCATGAGCTGAAAAAAGTATGTGTTCTATAGTTGTTGGATAGAATATTCTGTGGGTGTCTATTATAAAGTCAGTTTGATATGTGATAATTTTAACTTTGGTCTTTTTTGCAGTTTTTTTTTTTCTGGATGACCTTTCTATTAGAGTGGAGCATTAAAATAATTTACAATAACATATTCGGATCTATGTATTCCTTTATGTCAGTTAGTATTTATTTTAGGAAATTGAGTGGACTTCCAAAGATGGCGGACCGGTAGGTAGCAGGAGAGGGACCCTCTCTGAGAGAGCCAGCTTAAATGCCAGAATAAAACACCCTGGAGAGACCCAAACAGAGAGATGGACTCTCACAACCCACGAAGAAACTAAAGTGCAAAAAACCGCTCGAATATGAGGTCCTGGAGCTACTATTTGTGAAGCTAAGATCAGCGAGCATGGCACCCTCCTCGAGCCACCTGATTTCCTGCCGGAGACCTGACCAAGCGATCCGAACCAAAGTGACTGGCTTGAGCTGCCGGAGCACGGAGCTGAACAGCCCTGCATGCGGCTTGCCTGGACCGGCCCTGCAAGTGACCCACCCAGAGGCACTGTGAATTCGCACTGCAACCGCGCTGAAGTCGGAGGTTGGGGAGCCCAGCAGTTCTCAGGGACCGGCATCAACACGTGGTGAGTGATGGGAATAAGACCCTCCCACGGGAAAGGGGAAACCGACTGGACGACGTGTTGGATTTGGGCAGGAGAGCCCTAACTCATAAGGAAGTGGCTTCAATTGGTTGCTCCCTTGTCAAGCGGATTGGTGGAATCTGCTTGGACTAGGCTGCAACTCTGGCTGGGACCCAGTGAGTTGCTACAAATTAATTCCCTGAGATGGGCGCACACTGATGCAATGAAGGCCTGCAAAGGTTGACTGGCCCGGAGGGCTGGAGCCAGCGCACATTGCCCGTGCCTGAACTTTAAACTCTGATAACTGACCGAAGAGGGCAAAAGCTCCTAGCCTGCTCCCTCTAGAGGAGCCTTAACCAACAAGAAAAGGGTCTGGGAATTACACTGTACACTTGTATGGAAGGAACCAAAAACATGACGAGAGGAAGAAATAAGAAAAAACCCCCAGTCCCCAACCCTGAGAACATTGATCCAGGAGAGGTAAATACAAAAGAGATGAGGGCAGCAAAAATGCAACATCAAATACAGCATTAGCGGACATAAAGAGATATCTTCAGGACCTCGTAAGCGGGGCCAAAACAGAAATATTAATTCAAATTAAACAAGAGATAAGTAGATTAATAAAAGAAAGGCTGGGCACCTCTCAAGAAGACACACACAGAAGAACGGAGGAACAAAAAAGGCGAGAAAAATTTAATGAAGAATACAGAATAAACCTAGAATTCATGAAGCAGATTCAAAGAGATTATCAGAAAACTAAAGACTCCCTAGAAAGCTGGCAAAACTGCTTGAAAGAAACCAAGGATAGACTATCAAAAATTGAACACAGGCTTGCAATGTGGGATCATGAAAGGGAAGATCTCTTAAAAATAACAAGGGAGCAGGCAGTAAAGATAAAAAGACTGGAAGACGACAAGAGGATCTATAACTGAAGAATAAAGCATGTGAATGAAGAAGCAGGAATCAAAACAGAGGAATTACAAAGGCTATTCACAGAAATTATTAAGGAAAATTTCCCAAGCATAGAAAAAAGAAATGCTATGCAGAGGTATGAAGCATACAGAACTCCAGCCACCTACAACCAAAACAGAGCTACACCCAGACACATAATAATCAAGATCCCAGAAATTCAATATAAGAACAGAATATTAAAAGCCATCAGAGAAAAGAAACAGATCACTTATAAAGGAAAACCCATCAAAATCACAGCAGACTTCTCGACACAGACCATCAGGTCAAGAAGAGCTTGGAGTGAAGTAATTCAAGCACTGAAGAAGAACAATCTCCAGCCCAGATTGGTGTATCCTGCAAAACTCTCTCTAGAAATTAATGGAGAAACAAGATGCTTCCATGACAAAGAGGAACTAGGAGAATTTGTGACCACCATTTCAACCCTACAAAAAATACTGAAGGACGTTTTAGAGAGAGAACAAGAATCCAAGCATTTCAGGAACAGTGGCAGAGAGGCCTCAGTGAACAGGGCAGACAGTGGGCTGCAATAGAAATATAGACAACCAATGGCAGAAAAACAGAATAGCAGAAAGAAGGCAGAGAAGATTGGCTCTAATCTCTAGTATAGATGGCCTTGAAATATTAACAGAGAGAAACACAGGCAGAGTAGATCAGGAGATAGGGTCCATTGAGATGCTCTATATAGGGAGGCAGTGGGACCCAAAACAAGCAGTGCATCCCATGGGAGTGAAAGGGGAGGAATTGTCTAAAAAAGGGAGGCAGAGGATACTGTTAATGGGGTAACAAGATTTGAAATTTACATTATTCTCACCACTCTGCTTGGATGGATTACATGCTGTTCCAGTTTGTCTACTTACACTAGACTTGAGGACATGGTCAGCTATCCCCAAAATAAGTGGACATATTATGGTAATCATCCCTAATTTTCCTATCAACTTAATCTGAAGCCCTGTATAACTTATACTGTCTTATTATGACTGATCTTATTTGAATCTGGTTTGTTAGATTGCTACTCTGTTTTGACTGATTTTATTTAAATCTGTTATGATGGATAGCATCAAGTCTAAGAGTATAGGCAACTACACTGAAGATGACAAGATTCACTAAGATACCCACTCTAGTTTGATTATTACATGCTTTTGAAGTCTTATAATGTCTCCAATGCTTCGTTTTTATTAATGTTATATACTGCTGGGACATCATGGTAACCATTGTAGATCACCTAGTATTGTGGTTTTATGTGACTTTTTTGCTTCATGCTTTTCTAGGAATTGTTTTGTTTTATCTTCCTTTGTTTTATTTTTACCTCTAATACAGAAAGGATAGATATACATTTAGAGACTCATGCATGTGTAGAGCTTATAAACAGTTTACAAGAACCAACTATGTAACACATGTTGAAATGAACAACTACTTTGAAGAAAAAGAGACACTACAATACCCAGTGCTGATTCCATAATGTCATGATGTGAAATCAAGCAAAACTATCACTTTTTGTTCAAAGTGATTTTAGCTTACTTTGTCTTGTTTAAGTTCAACACATATGAAGGTATGGACAGCTGTTTTGAGGAGAATGAGAGATACTAAGACAGCCATTCTTGGCTTCCCTAATGTCTGGTCTTGAAGACCTGAAACGCCCTCCTTATCCTGCTCAGATCAATTCCATACTATGTTGTTTCATGTGAATTCCCTGTATGTGACAATCTGGACAACTATTTGGATGTAAACAAGAGTCAATATGATAGACAGTGAATATCTCAAGATTGTCTAGTTTTCAAATTTATGTCTCTTACATTGCTTTCTTGTGATCCGCTTTGTTCTGTTTTGTTGTGTTTAATTTTACCCTTTTGATATAATTGCATGTATATTTGAGTGGGTAAGATGGATGACCATGTTGTTGTTTTAGTCAGATTGTGGAGCAGAACTGTTAACAGTCTCACTGTTTGAATGTCTACTTTATATGTTTTTACTTTGTAATTTGAACAACTATTTCCAAGAAGTCAGTATGTAATTTGTCAAGTAATAATTTCTTAGGATTTTTTGTTGTTGTTCTTTTCCTTTTTTCCTTGGAATTCTGTATTGTTGCTACCCTTTATTCTGTTTTGTTTTTTTTCTCTTTAAATAAAATTTAAAAAAACCAGACATTGAGTGGAAATTGGTGTATATATATTTATAATTGTTATGTACTCTTGGTGGTCTTATGTAGTGGTCTTGTTTCTGTTTATGCTGCTGCTCTTTGGATTCTCCTTGTACAGAATACTGTTTTCTATTCATTCAGTTGGTGTGTTTTTGTTAGCAAGATTTTTTTGTAGGCAGCATAGAGTGATGATTTGTTTTAAATATAATGTGCCAGTTTGTCTTTTAATTAAAAAATTAAGACCATTTGCATTCAGTTATAAAAAAGTACTTATTTCTGTTATATTGTTTTCCTAATGTTGAATTCTTGCCTAATTCTTAGTAGTTTTTTTCCTCTTCCTCTATTTGTAAAATTCATTTACCTATTTTCTACATTGGTGGTTTAGTGTTCATTAATTTTTACTATATGCTTGTCTTAGAAGGTTTTTATTTTTTCCTTCAATTTTCAATGACAGCTGTACTGGCTATAGTAATCTAGATGATCAATTATTTTCTTTTAAGGTTTGAAATATATCATTTTGTGTCCTCTAAGCTTTTAGAATTTCTGCAGAGAAGTCTCTACAGATGACTTTGTGTTTCTCTCTTGCAGATTTCAGTATTCCTTCCTGTTCGGCATTCTTGGCATTTTGACTATAATATGACATGGTGAGGTTCTTTTCTGATCATGCCTATTTGGGGTTCTAGATTCTTTTCATACTTGGCTGTCTGTATATTTTCTAAGATTTGGGAAGTTTTCTGTTATTTCATTGAACAGATTCTCTGTGTCTGAAGGTTTGAACATCAGTACATAAAATATTTTTAAGTGATTTTTAACTTGTGTCCCTGAGTTCTTAGATGTTTTATTCTTTTTTTTTTTTTTTTGGAGACAGAGTCTTGGTCTGTAGTTCAGGCTAGCCTTGAACTTACCTATGTAGCCCAGGTTGGCTTTGAACTCTCAGCCTCCCAAATGCTGGGATTACAGTTGTGTGCCACCATGCCCAGCTAATGTGTTTTATTATTAGTGTCTGGGTACGATAACTCATGAACCTTACCTTCAAGCCCTAAAATTCTGTCTTATGATTAAGTCTGTTGATGAGGTTTTCCACTGAGTTTTTGATTTGACTTATTTTATCTTTCATTTCTAAGATTTATCTTTGGTTCCTCAGAATTTGTCTCTTCGTTAAATTCCTTCATGTCCTGAATAGTTACTTAGTCAGCTGTTATTTTATCTCCTCTTTCAAGTATTGATCAATTTAAAAATCTGTCTTTTGAATTCTTTGTCCTAGATTTTATCCATTTCATTATCTCTGTATTCAGTTACTAATGAGTTGTGGACCTTAGAGTAAAGTTTCTTTGTCTTGTTGAGATTTGTGTGTCTGTTTAGATGATTATCTTTTGTATTATGTGAGGGTCTTCTTAGTTTCCAGCCTTATTTTGAGACCTCCGAGATAAAAAAACAAACTTAAGTAATGATGGCAACACAAAGGCAAGTTCTAGTCCAGCCTGGGCAATTTAGTGCTTTAGTGAGAACCTTACTGAAAATAAAAAAAAAAAAACAAAAGGACTGGGGACAGAGATCAGTGCAAAGACCCTGAGTTCAATCCCTAGTACCATGAAAAACAAAGACAAAAGAACCAAAACGAAGCAACTAAACCAAGTTAAAACAAAACATACACACAAAATAAAGATAAGCCAGATATTTAAAGATCAGTTAAAAGCACAACTATATTACCATTAGCGATAGGAAAGAAAATAGCAAGAATAATATACAGTAAACTGAAAGCTAAGTATAAAAGCTAGATGTCATCAAAATAAAGAGAAGAAAATAGAGGACGCAGGAAAAAGTTGAAGCAAGATAAAGAAAAGGAAGTAAAGAGAAAAAAGTAAGAAATAAAAGTCAATAAATACAATTAGATATTGGTAGCGTGGAAACACAAAGAAGAAAAAATTAAAAAAAGGACTAAAAGGAAGGGGCAATGAATTAGAAAACTTCCTCCATCGGAGGTGTTGAACAAAATAGAAGGGCCAGTGACTAGTGCACCTGCTGTGTTTCCACATGTACTTAATAGGCTGTCTGTGCATCAGGAGATGATGGGACCATCCAGGGAGAGACATCTCTGCAAACAAGGGGGGTGGGGAAGCAGACCTACCACTTAGTTTTGTACCGGAGGAGGGCAGCAAGGGAAACCAAACAGCTGCCTCGGTACCACAGCTTCATTCCTCATGACAGCTAGAGGTCCCCACTAGTTAAACTTGGAGGGGGTCTTCAACTAATGTACCACAGCTTCATTCCTCATGACAGCTAGAGGTCCCCACTAGTTAAACTTGGAGGGGGTCTTCAACTAATCATTCCCCTCCCCGCGACTGTCTCTGTGGTGGTCTCTAACCCAGTCACTATGGTAGGGTGTACCCACAGCCCTGAAGTGTGGTTGTTGTGTGACTTAGGATCCTTAGTGTAACTCAGTTTCTAAACTCCCTCTTCAAATGGCTCATTGTTGCACCACTGAGATTTGCAGTGTGCTGTAGTGGATTTCTTCTCCAAAGCTGGCTTGCCATGTGAAAATAGTTTCAGAGTAAACTGCTGCACCGATTTACAGCTTGCAATAGCTGGGTTTTTCCTGTTGCTGTCTGGCACTTGGGGCTGACAGCTTTTCGGGCTTAATTAAGCTTGCGGAGTCTGGGTCTGCTGCCCTCTGGGGGCCGGGCTTGGCACTGCAGCCTGCATCATTTTCTTTATGTTGCCATTCTGTTTTTCTATGATTGTTAGCTTTTCTGTTACCCTCTCTGTTCCTTATTGAACAGCTGTTTTCTAGCTCTTTCAATTCTAGGTTACAGACGTGCTGTAAACTGCTACCTGCACCTACTCTACCATCTTGACTCTCCTAAAATAATTTTAAAAAAATACGGAGAAGGGAGAAGGGTTATCTTTTTTTTTTTTTTTTTTTTTTTTAAACTGGTCTTTTTTGAGGCAGGGTTTCACTGTATGGTTTAGGCTGGCCTTGAACTCACTTTGCAGCTCAGGCTGGCCTCGAAGTCAGCGATCCTCCTGCCTCAGCTTCCTGAGTACTGGAATTACAGGTGTGTGCCACTGCGCCCGATTTTTTTTTTTTTTTCCTTTTTGCAACAAGGCTTCACTATGAAGTTCAGGCTGACCTTGAACTCACTTAGTAGCTCAGGCTGGCCTTAAATTCATGACGATTCTCCTGCATCAGCCTCCTTAGTGCTGGGATTTCAGGCATATGCCACCACACCTGGCTGGCTTATTTCTTTTTTAAAAATTTAATTTCAAGTTTTTTTCTTATAAAACAAAAAAAAAATCTTCCCAAGGTATTTGGGGTGTTACTTCTCTACACTACAGCTCCAAGGGCCACCATTCACATTTTTAAAAATGTTTCCAGAAGTTGTGCAGTGTATAGGTCTTGGATATATATATGTATTATGTGTGATTACTGATGATTAGGTCCTGTGGAAAATTTGTGTAGTGTACTATCAAGTGATGTATTTAATAGATATTTTTCATTGTCTCTGAAATTTTGTTGAGGAGCTTGTTTCTGGTTCTGAAGAAATATTGTAAAGAATTTGAGAGGTAACAGAAAGGCTTAATCCAGTTGCTCCACTCTGTTATTTAGTGCATAAGTGTGACCTTTGGGCACCTTATCTAGTTTCTTTGAGTATTTCTTTATTAGCAAAACAGGGTTGATAGGGTTGATGAAGATACCTACTTCTTGTGGCCGTGGTAAGCCCTAAATACCACATATGAAATACCTGATACAGAATAGACATCTTTAAATTCCACCTCCTTTTACTTCTGTTACTTGCCACTTTATGTTGTTTACCCAACTATCATATCAAATAAAGGTTTAGTTGAGAAAAGAGGGTACACCATTGAATGAAAACCAGGTGAAATCTTTAGCTCTGCCCAGTAAAGTGAGGATATTTGAGGTTCTAGAAAATTTACTATTTTAAACTTTATAATTTCTTCATGATGCTGTGAGTGCTGATAGTGATACACTGAAAAACTTAAAACAGCAAAGAATGAGAATTGAGAGTAGATATGCTTTATGAGTGCAAAAGAGAGAGGGAAAGGGGCAACCAACTAGATGACATATTGGAGTTGGGCAGGAAAGTCCTGGTTCTGTAAGGAAGCGGCTTCAGTTGATTGTTCCCCTCGAAGATCGGATTGGTGGGATCTGCTTGGACTGGGCTGGGACCCAGTGGGTCATCACAAATCAGTTGGTTCCCTGAGGGCGGTGCACACTGATGCAGTGAAGGCCCGCAGGAAGGTTGACTGGCCCTGAGGGGAGGAGCCAGCGTATACTACCCTTGCTTGGACTTCACTCTCTGATAGCGGACAGCAGAGGGCAGAAGCCCCTAGCCTACGTGCTCCAGAAGAACCCTAACCAACAAGAAAAGGGGCTGGGAATTACACTATACACTCGTATGGAAGGAACCAGAAACATGACAAGAGGGAGAAATAAGAAAAAGCCCCCAGCCCCCAACCCTGAGAATATTGATCCAGGAGAGGTAAATATAAAAGAGACTAAGGGCAGCAAACAGGCAACATCAAACATGGCATCAGTGGACATAAAGAGATATCTTTGGGACCTCGTAAATGAGATAAGAACTGAAATCAAGTTAAACAAGAGATAAGTAAATTAATAAA